>JAABOM020076984.1:0-33673 GCA_011800125.2 Solanum clarkiae | reverse complement strand
AGAAAACAGTACATGGGCAGCAAGCGGGTGTTTATAAACCCAAGCGTATTCCTTTAACCTTTCCTCCCCTAATCGTATTTTCTGATACACATTAGCATGTACACATAATGTACAGCCTATTTTAAGTCCATAACACTCTTATAACAGCCCACAAAGCACAATACATCACAATTTCACCCAATCTAAAAACGGACAGCATAACGTTACCTTTCCTCGCTATCTTTCGACCTTAACAATTCCAAATTGGTTCCAAATTTAACCAAACTGTTCCAGCAACATTTACACATATAAATAGACCTAAAATAGTCTTATAACAGTACTTAATAAGTCATAAAGGAGGTGATCTAATAGCTTTACATACAACAGCCCACAAATTCCAATCAGCATAACGCTTAAGATAACTCGGTAAAATGCGCTTGTTAAATGAAACCAAAATAAGGGCGGCAGCCTTAGGGTGATGTTTATAAATCAACCCATGCTAAAAACACCAAGTTATCTTCATAATACAACTCACAAACCATAGATAAATCACCAAAACAAAAGGAAAAGTGCAGCAACTTTCTACACTGAATCTGTCCAACAACTTTCAGCAGCGTAGCTAGCATCTATTTCGTGTTTTTCATGATAAAACTATACTAAACACACGACTATAAGTACTTACCTTTGTCTTCAAGGTTTAAAGGCTCTTAAGAACCCTAAAAAATTCGTTTGTCTTCTTCACAAAGTTGAGAAAAGTTGAGAGAAAGTAGAGAGAGCAATCTGATTTTTTTGTATTCAAGTGAACAATGACTTGTGGAGCAGCTTTGGAGCTATTTATATAGGGATATTATGCCGAATCTCTCTTGACTTATTGAACATCTTAAATCACACCTAATCAAGTTGCTCACCAACTAGCTTGGCCCTCAAATTTGGGCCTTTTTGGAGCACCAACTTGATGGACTTAGGCTGCCTATTTTCATCTTTCACTTACTTAGTTTTGGGCCCAATGTATCCAAGAGTTATATGATGTCTTTGGGACTTTCTTACTATCATTCTTGGGCTGTAAATATAGTCCATATGTGATGTTAAATCATCACCCAAAGTTACACCCTTAACACGATTTTTATTCATGCTTGGACTTGGAAAATTTCGACACCGGGTCTCATCTCCGCTTAGTTAGCAATTTAATCTAAACAAGTAGCTGACTCACCTCCTTGCTTCTAAGTCCTATAAGCACCTAAATTCTCTCACTTCATTTTGAGGCCATAATCTCCTCATTTTGATACGAAATATGTATACACTCGCCCCTCTTAAGCGCTAGACGCACATATAGTCTATTAACATGAGATTCAAGCACTTTTAAAAGTTAGCGTCAATTTAACCAAATCATATCATGTTTCATTTGAATTGTACTAGTAGTGTAAGGTGTGGGGTGTTACAAATATTTCCCAATTTCCCTTGTCATATCCAATGGCATTTGGTCATAGCCTAATGTCCCTTTAAACATGAATACCTCTATACTTAGTCATTTCTCACCATTACACTCTCAAAAAACACTCTCTAAACCCTCCCAATAAACTATCAAACCCTCCAGTCAATCTCTAGAATCCCAAGAACAAGCTTTGGATTACAAGAACTTAAGTCAAGTCTCAAGCCTTCCTCAACTTTTGCTTCAAGAGTTCCAAGGTTTAGGTATATGGGTCTTCATCCGTGGGTCCATCCACCCATGGAGCCTAACACTCTTCCTTTTATAAAATTTCATTATTTCAAGGTTTGATTCATCATGGTATCTATTATGCATTATAAATATGAATTACGTTGGGGATTTATCAAGTATTGATTGATTATGCACAAATATCTATTTTGAGCTTATTTCATGAGTTGATTTATATCTATTGAAGTTATGCATGATGTGAACTATGAAAACTATGAACTATTGTGAACTTTTTAGATGGATTTTATGATACCTAAAATGAGGGTTTTACTATAACATTAGTGGGTTGATTTGAATGACTTTAAAGGAATTGATTTTATTCCTTCTTGTTTATACTCTTAAATTTCATGACTTTGGACATGCGTCCATATACCCAGCATGTGTTCGATTGAAGTACATGACAAGTATTTTCAAGTTAAAGATGCGTTATTACATGACTTACAAGTAAAGTGATTTCAAGATAATTATGGGTTCCTAAGTATGTATTGAATTCATGAAAAGTATCTATGATTTTACAAGTGACAAGTTGAGCCCTATTTCAAGATTTACCCTCTTGTGAGCCATTCTTGTCCAGTTTAGGGATCAAGCATGATTACTATTTTATACTCATGTTCAACTTAAACTCACTAGTAGAGGTCAAGCATGTAAATTAACTACTCATGTTATGTTATTGTATCTCTTACAAGTTATTAATGTTATGATTAAAATTATGATTATTTCAAGTATTCTGCGGGATTAGACTTAGCACCGATTGAGGCTTAAGATTAGGGATCGACTCAAGGGGTCCCTATATAAAGTCTTTAGTTTCTGAACTATGTGCCACCATAAGATTATATATTTTCCCTTAAAGGTATTATTAGAACATCCATCTTGTTCATGTTTCCCCTTAAGTGGGGTCATGTTTTGTTTACCTTAGCAAGTAGACCACACCTTGTCGAGGGAGTGTCATGCCTCGGACACCTTGCCGAGGGGGTGTCATGCCTCGAATTCCAAGTTGCATCATGCTTGGTCTATATCAGTTAAGGTCTCCTTCCACATACGTATATCATCAAGTGCAAGTTGAATATTTTACATGCATATTTTATTACAAGCATTGATCATACATACTATATTGAGATTATGTCCATTGTCTATACTATGCATTTTCAATATTATGGCTCATGTCTTTGTTGCATTGTACCCCACATACTTAGTATATTCCAAGTACTGACGCATACTCTATGCCTACAAGATATCATTACATAGGGACTGGAGTTCCTATTGAGCACCCTCCCACACGTGGCTAATTTAGTTCTTGAAGAAAGCTTGTTGGTGAGTTCTCAACTCCGAGGACAATATATATTTTCATTCATTCTATGTTGAGACTTGTTCTTTATGTTGGATACTTATTATCATGAGGGTGAACCCGGAAAGTGTCTTGGCCCCAGATCCATTCTCTAGTAGAGATGTTGTTGGATACTATGATTGTATATGCTTAGGAGATCGACTCTTCCTATGTTTTTTATGATTATGTAAGACTTCCCTTAGTCCCTTTTCCCTTTTTATAATTGACTCTTGTTATTGTCTCAATTTGCTTCCGGAACCAAGGATATATACATGATATACTAAGAGGCTTGTACTTCTCATTTGTCGTGTCACATCTAGGCCCTAGGGTTGGGCCATGACAAGCTTGATACTAGAGCACTGAGTTGTTAATGGTCCTCAGAAATCCAACACACCACGTCGATTAGAATCTTATTCATGGTTGTGAAACGTGCGACAACTACGAATAGGTGGTTATGAGGCATTTTAAGAAATGTTTCACTTCTTCATGATCTATGTCATGCGGTAGAGCTGAGTCCTCTAAGTCTTATTACTGATTCCTAATCATTATGTTTCAGAATATATCTTAAGCTATTTAGAATGGTGGACAGGACAGTAACACTCTCTCACTTGAGGGTCAACTTCCCAACGATGACATATCAAATATGGAGGTTCGCTTGGCCCAGGTTGTAACCACTCAACTCAACTAATAGTTGGGTGTCCTCGAGACCTCAAATGATAAGAGGGGGAAGAACAAGGCTATGGGAGCCCGAGTTGAGGGTGCTTCATCTTTTACTAGTCTACCAGTGCCCAAGGACAAAAAGGAAAGGATCCATTTCATTATTTGTCAAGGGTGTGGAAAGAAGCATCAAGGGAACTGTTCGGCAGTCACTGAGGATTCTTTCAAGTGTGGCGGTGTTTGGTATGAGAGATTGTCCGATGGCCTCAAAGGAAGGGAGAAGGAGGGTTCGATTTGAATGTAGGCTTCCATATGATAAGACCAATGGCAATGGTGGAGTAACCCATCCTAGGTGCCCAAAATGTGGGATAAATCGTAGTGGCACATGTTGGAGGAACACGGGTGAATGCTTTTGGTGTGGCAATATGGGGCCATAAGATTATCAATTGTCTGTATGGTCCAAGGAAAGGTAAAAATAATCATCCACTATAGGTGCACATGGGACTCAAAAAGCGCCAGGTGGTGCCAAGGGTGGTGTTACTACTAGTCCCAAATATCAAGGCAAGGGTATTTGTGTTCACGTTTCTCCTACATGCCACAAGTGTGGAAGGTACCATATGGGAGATTTTTTGGCCTGTTCGAGTGCATGTTTCACGTCTGGCGTAAAGGATCATAAGACGAGACATTGTCCATGGGTTACTAAGAATTATGAGGATGACCATCGACATTTTCAATCACACCCCTTTAAGGGTTGCTAGACCTAGCATGGTGCTTCACTGGTTTGTTAAGGGTCTTTGATTATGATGTGTATACTTCGATAGATACGGGTGCCGCTCTTTCTTTTATTACTCCATTTGTTGCCAATAAGCTTCATGTGAGTCCCAAATTGTTGTGTGAACCCGATGAAGTGTCTACCCCAATTGGTGAGTTCATTATTGCTAAAAGAGTGTATAGGGATTATCCCAAGTTCATATTTCATAAAGTCTTGCCTTGTGATTTTGTTGAACTTGACATGGTGGATTTGGATGTCATTCTTGGGATGGATTGGTTACATGCATATCATGCTTCCATTGATTGTAGAACCCATAAGGTTATGTTTCAATTTCCTAATGAGCCCTTCCTGAAGTAGGAAAGTCGTAATGTGATGATTAAGGGTAGATTCATTTCGTCTTAAAGCCTAAAAATTGATTTCCAAGGGGTGCAATTACTATCTTGTGAGGGTTAGGGATGTGGAGTCTAAAGTCCCTCCTATTGAGTCAGTTCCGGTGGTCAATGTGTTTCTTGATGTCTTTCCCGATGAACCTGGTGTTCCTCCCAAAAGGAAAATAGACTTTAGTATAGACCTCGTCCCTGTTACACAACCCATTTTCATTCCCTTTATCGTATGGCCCGATGGAGTTGAAGGAGTTGAAGGATCAAGTGAGTGATTTGTTGGAGAAAGGTTTCATAAGGCCTAACGAGTCACCTTGGGGTGAACCAGTGTTGTTTGTAAAGAAAAAGGATGGTTCCCTTAGAATCACTCACTTTACCAATAGAGTCCCATAAATAACAAGTACCCTTTACCAAGGATAGATGACCTATTTGACCAACGTCAAAGGTCTAGTCACTTTTCTAAGATTGATCTTCAGTCTGGATGCCACCGAGTAAGAGTGAGGGAGTGTGATATTACCAATACGGCCTTTTGTACTAGGTATGGGCATTTTGAATTTTATGGTAATGTCTTTTGGCTAGACTAATGCACCGGCAATATTTATGGATCTCATGAATAAGGTCTTTAAACCCTACCTTGATATGTTTGTGGTGGTCTTTATTGATGATATATTGACTTATTACAGGAGTGAATAAGAGCATATGAATCATTTGAGGGTGGTGTTACAAATTTAGAGGGATGAGAGGTTGTTTTCTAAATATGAAAAGTGTGAATTTTGGGTAACAAAGAGGTTGCTAGAGAAGTACACCGGTTGGCTAGGTTGGTAATAAGGTTGGATGAAGTTGAGACTGGTGGTGCAGTGGCTTTTGATGGCTCCAAATCTTCCATAATTAAAGAGGTCAATTCCAAACAGGACGTTGATCCAGTCTTGCTAGAATTGAAAGTTTTGGTGAAGGATAGAAACGTAGAGATTTTCTCCTAAGGGGGAGATGGTGTCCTTAGATATCAAGGTAGATTGTTGTGCCTAATGTTGATGACTTGAGTTGATTTGGAAGGAAACACATAATTTGTCTGACTCTTTTCACCCCGATTCCCCAAAAATATATAGAGACTTGAGGGAGATTTATTAGTAGTGTGGTAGGAAGAGGGAAATTGCCAATTTTGTAGTCGGTTGTCACAATTGCAAATAACTGAAAGCCAAACATCAAAGGTAGCGTTGCCTAGCCCGAGACATAGAAATTCCCACCTAGAAGTGGGAAAAGATCAACATGGACTTTGTGATTAGGTTGCCAAATGCTAGAAAGCACTTTGAATCCATTTGGGTTATCGTGGATAGAAGGAATAAGTCGGCTAACTTCCTACCGGTTAAACAAATTTATAGTACCTTCATGAGTTTGTTAGATTGCATGGGGTACCTTTGTCTATCATTTCGGATCGTCGTGCTCAATTCACTTCACATTTTTTGGAGATCTTTCCAAAAGGATCTTGGTATCAAGGTCAAGCTTAGCATGGGTTTCCATCCTCAAATGGATGGTCAAGCCGAAGGGACAATCCAAGCTCTTGAGGATATGCTTAGGGCTTGTGTTTTGGAGTTTAAAGGTAGCTGGGATGAACATCTCCACTTGTTGAATTTGCTTACAACAATAGCTACCACTCAAGTATTGGCATGCTCCCTTTGAGGCTTTATATAGTAGGCATTGTAGATCCTCTGTTAGGTGGTTTGATGTGGGGGAGATGTCCTTGTTTGGCACCAACTTGGATATGGAAGTTTTGGAGAAAGTGAGCTTGATAAGGGAAAGATTGAAGATGGCTCAAAGTAGGAAAAATCTTATTTCGATGTGAGAAGGAGATACCTTGAGTTTAATGTTGATAATTAGCTTTACTTGAAGGTCTCACCCATGAAGGGTATGTGGTCTGATTTGGCAAGAAGGGGAAATTGAGCTCAAGATTTATAGGACCTTATAAAATTTTCAAAAGAATTGGTAAGGTTGCATATGAATTAGAGTTGCCTACTGATCTGAGCATGGTTCATATCATGCCCTGGGAGGGTACCCTTGGCGTGGCCGGCACTCGGAGACCATCGCTAGCCCCCGAGAGAATCACCTAGCCTCATCATCACATCAAACTCAAAGAAGAAGAATAACTCAGCAAATAAGCATCAAATATGAGCATATATACATACAGAAATAACTTTACTGTATCATAGTATCAGTGGAAATAGTGTAGATACAGAGACTTATCCAAAACCTCTACTTAAATATCTACAAAGCCTTTACTTGTCACTCTACAAATGTGCCATGATAGGCCATGGGTACCTTAATCAAAGAAAGGAAAGTACTCAAAATAATGAAAGATAAAAGGACTCCTCTGGGATACTAGGAGGGCTCACCAAACTCGAGGGATGTACTGATTCAGACCTCAATGATGCACGTGCTGAAGCCCTCTATCTACTTTATCTGCATCACAAAATGATATAGGCCCAAATTGGACATAAATACATGAAATATACTACTATTTAAAATGGCTCAAGAAAATACGGCTTAACATACTCATCTCAACTCAACAACTCATGCTCAACTCAATGTATGCACATTTGAAGTAAATAATGCTTTAAAAATATGTATATGATAGATAGACTCATTTTGAAATATTATGCTCACTCAAGATTGCTTGGAAATTTCTCTTAACCGACATATCTCCTACCATCTTTAATTAGATGATGGACAACGAATATGGTATCATTGTCTCGCCCATCTTTTACGTGCCACAAAAAAGGACGTGTCAACTCTCCCTCATGGATCCATAAGGGGGTATCCACTTACGGGACAAGAGCCGCCAGTATTATGCTAAAATGACTGTCTTACACTCGCAACATGGTTTTTGGGTGCTCCTCAATCACCCAACTGGGTGCTTAATACTCCTCCCATGACTAAAATATGTTCAACATCATCAATCAACTCAATCCTCAATGCTCAATCAATCAACTCAAATTTTAAAATCATTTGGGTTATCTCATCTCAAGTACTCATTATCTCATCTCATCAATGCAAACAGTCAACTCAAGTCAAACTCAACAATTCATGCAATGCAATCCATCAAACTCAACTCAACTCAAATAACGGTCACTTCAATTGACTCATCATGTAATGCGAGCAAGATGTGTATGTGTGGTAGATTATATGACTCAATGAAACATGCTCTTCATGCTCATGTACACTCAAGTTACTCAACTTAGTGTGCATTAATCCACTAAATTCAATATTGTCAATTTACCCAACTTAATATGCTCAATTTATACATAAAATTCCATGGAAACATGTAAATTAGGATTCATACTATCAAGAATGAAAGTACATGTATATATCTGCCATTCATGCTCATGAAAATATAGGAATTATCTCATGTAATGTAATGTAAAATAAGACTTACAAAGATATAGTGTTAAAATAGAAGAAATTTCTCAAAAATCTGAACTCTCCTCAAATCTTGACTCATGATAATGGAAAAGGGCATGTGAAGAAATAATTCCACACTTCGGTAAGCCTTACATACCCAGGAATTGGAAGAACAATCAAACTTTGTGGTAGAACCAAGAACCTTGCTCCTCTTTCTTTCCTCTTGCTCTCTTCCTCCTCCTCTAGAAAAACCCTAAATGAATACTGGGGGAAAGTATGTTTAGGGGTCCTTTTTTAGGACAATATTGAGTCCAGAATGACTGTGGGTTGAAGGAAATTAGATGGGAATTAACAAAATTACCCCTCTAAAAACTATCGGCAGGGTCTATGAGACATCGACTATGACTCGTAGTCCTCATTACGGGTCATAGTTTCCCCTCATAGCCTGGAAGCCTCAAAATTCTGAATCACTGGAAACCTCTACAAGACCCCCTCTTACGAGTCGTAGTCCTCACTACAAGTCATAGCAGATCCTCTGTAGCTGCATGGGTCTTGAAACATACAATACTAGATCCTACTAAGAAACCATCCACTATGAATCATAGTCCTCACTATGAGTCATAACTGACCTCGTATCTGGGAGGGTTTTCGAGCCTGAAACACTGGAATGCTATACGGGAGCCCCTCTACGAGTTGTAGAGCCTACTATGAGTCGTAGAGGCTCTCATAGACTCTTTGTTACAGATTTTTCTCATCATAACCTCAACCTCATTTGTACATTCATTCACAATCAGATTGAAAGATTTAGGGGGATGTTACAGTTCATATGGTCTTTCATGTGTCGATATTGAGAAAATATGTTGGCAACCCAAGTGCCATAGTTCCCTTGGAAATTATAGGTGTTGTGGAAGATAACTTGGCCTCTGAGGAGGTCCCGGTTCAGATAATTGATAGGAAAGTAAAAGGATAAAGTAATAAAGATATAGCATCCATCAAGGTCCTTTGGAGGAATCAACAAGTTGGAAGTGCCACATGAGAAGCTGAGGTGGACACGAAGAAACGATATTCATACCCCTTCCACTCTATTCAATCTGAAGGTAATAAATTAAGTACCATCTATGATTTCAAGTATTAAGTTTTAGCCCGCTTGTTATTTTTGCATGCATTCATGTTCATGGTAGTATTTTATGGCGATTTTTGATATTCATCTTGAAACTTTTTGAAAATGATGTTCAAGTGCATCTATTGCATTCATGTCATGCTGAAAGTCTCCTATTCAGTTATTTTACGCATTTTTCTTTGATATTTGGGGATGAATGTTCCCAAGGGGGAGATATTAAAATGACCCTCACGTGCTTCATAAATGCCCAATATCGTAATTTGTGCATATCTCAAAACACATGCGTGGTTTCGAAAATTTGACTTCATATTCTTGTTCAGGGGACAAACTAAGTGGGAGAAGCATAGCCCTCGAATTTTAGAAGACCCATACTGTAAAATAATTTTTTACAAGAAAATGATTTCTGTTGGCACTACACGCCCAGGCCGTGATGTGTCTGGGGTATGCCATAGTGTATTTTGAGTATGAGCGTCTGGTCCTTGTCACGCCTGGGAGGTAGAGCAATGCAAATATTTCTTATTTTATCTTGTCTCATCCAAGGGAATTTGAGGAATAGCCTAATGCCCCTTTAAATATGGATACCTCTATACTTAGTCATTTCTCACTTTCACACTCTCAAGAAACATTCTTTAAATCCTCTAGATACACTATTAGACCCTTCATTCAATCTTTATAATCTCAAGAACAAGCTTTGGATTTCAAGAACTCAAGTTAAGTCTCAAGCCTTCGTCAACGTTTGCTTCAAGAATTCCAAGGTTTAGGCATGTGAGTCTTCATCCATGGGTCCTTCCACCTATGGAGCCCAACACTTATCTTTATATAAAATTTCATGATTTAAAGGTTTGATTCATCATGGGAATATATTATTATGCATTATAAATGTGAATTGTGTTGGATTTTTATCAAGTATTGATTGATTATGCATGAATATCTATTTTAAGCTTATTCCAGGAGTTGATTTATATCTATTAAAGTTATGCATGATGTGAACTATGAAAACTATGAATTATTGTGAATTTTTTTGATGGATTTGATGATACCCAAAATGAGGGTTTTACTAGAATATTGGTGGGTTGATTTGAATGACTTTGAAAGGAATTGATTTTGCTCCTTGCTTTATACTCTTGAATTTCATGATTTAGAACTTGTGTCCATATACCCACCATGTGTTTGATTAAATTACATGACAAGGATTTTCAAGTTAAAGATGAGTTATTGCAAGATTTACAATTCAAGTAATTTCAAGATAATTATGGGCCCCCAAGAATATATTGAATTTATGAAAAGTATCTATGATTTTACAAGTGATAAGTTGAGCCCTATTTCAAGATTTTACCCTCTTGTGAGCCATTCTTGTTAAGTTGAGGGATCAAGGATGATTACTATTTTACCCTCATGTTTAAGTTAAGCTCATTAGCAGAGGTCAAGCATGTGAATGAGCTACTCATGTCATGTTATCATGTCTCTTACAAGTTATTCATATTATGATTAAAAAATATGATAATTTCAATTATTCCGTGGGATTAGACTTAGCACCGATTGAGGCTTAAGGTGGGGGCTTGACTCAAGGGGTCCTTATATAAAGTCTTTAGTCTCTAAATTATGTACCACCATAGGATTATATATTTTTCCTTAAAGGGATTGTTAGTGGATCCAGCTATTTCATGTGTCCCCTCAAGTGGGGTCATGTTTGGTTTACCTTGACAAATAGACCACACCTTGTCGAGGGGGTGTCATGCGTCGGATTCCAAGTTGCAGCTCCCTTAGTCTATGTCGATTAAGGTCTCCTCCCACATAGTATATTATCATGTGCAAGTTGAGTACATACATGCCATATTAAGATTATGTCAATTGCCTATATGTATGCATTTTGAATATTATGGCTTATGTCTTTATTGAATTGCACTCCGCATACTTAGTACATTCCAACTAATAACGCATACTCTATATCAACATGATATTACCTTGTTCATACCGAAGCTCCTATCAACCACCCTCCCTCACATGGCTAGTTTGGTTCTTAAAGAAAGCTAGTTGGTGAGTCCTCAACTCCGAGGAAAATATCTATTTTCGTTCATGCTATGTTGAGACTTGTTGTTTATGTTGGATACTTATTATCATGAGGATGAGCCCGGAAAGTGTTTTATCCCCCACCCCATTCTCTACTAGAGGTGTTGTTGGATGCTATGATTGTATATGCCTAGGAGCTTGACTCTTCCTATATGTTTATGATTATGAAAGACTTCCCTTAGTTCTGTTTCCTTTTTTATAATTAACTATTGTTATTGTCTTAATTTGCTTCTGCAACCAAGGATATGTACATGATATGCTAAGAGGATTGTTTGGGTTGTCTTTGGACTTCCCATTCGTTGTGTCACTAGGCTTGGGTCGTGCCACTTGTAATGGATGAACTTGGTCCTTGTGTTGTTGATCTATAAATATTGGTGTGATTTTTGAGTTATATGTTATGTATGTTGTGAAACTATTAGGTTCGGATGATTTTATGAAAGTTATAGTTCTGGAGGTTCAGTTGGAGAGTTGGGATTACCCGTATTCTATATTACTTGACTTGCATAGGGGTGTGCAAAAATTGAACCTACCGATAAAAACGTTATTGGTTTATTGTTATCGGGTAATTTGGTTATCAAGTTTTTAATAGTTTTTAAAAAAATACTATTGAATTATTAGTTCGATATCGAATTTTACTATTGAATTATTGGGTGTATCAATAACCCAATAAGATTATAATAATTTACTATTTTACCCCTCAGAATATTAAATGGTAGTAATTTAATATTAATATGATGTTATAGCAATACTTTACATTTCTGAATCTTTATAGTACTTAAGTGGTTAGTTATCCACTTTAGCATTTTATTTTATAATTAACTAATTATACCTTTTACAAGTTTATAAACATAATCTTCGTACTCTATCTATTTTTATTAATGTAAATTCTCATAATCATTCTTATCGGGTAATTTGAAAATCAAATCATTAAGGACTTAAAACCAATAAATCGAAAATCGATAAAAATTGCTTTTTTCTTTATTAGTTTAGTATATTTAAAAATTGAAAACTGATAAACCGAACCAATAATGTATAAAACCGAATCGAACCGGCCGATGCACACCCCTAGACTTGCATTAAGGAGTTCGTTTGCTGGGTACCGTGTGGTTAGTACTCACCCCTTTCTTCTTCATTTTTGTAGGTTATGCACTTAGATCTTCATGATACTCTATTCTCTCTTCTTATCCGAGGATTTCTGTGGAGATTAGTGAGGTAGCTAATAGTCATCTCAGCGAGTTCTCCTTCTCCTATTTATGATCTTGTTCTACTTTAGACACAATATCATGTGAGACTTGTATTTTTCTTTCAAATCTATTGTAACACATTAGAACCTTGTGCATGTGATGGCCAAGTTTTGGAGGAAAGTTTAATTGAGTTAACTTATATCCACAGTTAAACTTTTATTTTCATTATCCTTTCGCACTTTATCATTATAAACGAATTTTAGGCTGACTTGTCTTGGTGAGATAAGATGAGTGTCATCATGTCCATATTTGGATCGTGACAACATTAGTCCTTAACAGATTATGAAAAGAGTGGGATATGTGGCTTATGAGTTGGAACTACCACCAGAGTTAGCGGTCATCCATTCAGTCTTCTATATTTTCATGCTTAAGAAGTGTTTGGAGATGCACAGTTAGTTGTGATAGTTGAGACTATTGAGAGTGAAGTATAGTTGAGTTATGAAGAAATACCCATTCAAATCCTTGATCGTCAGGCTAGCAAGTTGAGGACCAAATAGATTGCATCCGTCAAGGTGTTGTGGAGAAATTAGTTGTAAAAGAAGCTACTTGGAAAGCTAAAGAGAATATGATGGCCAAGTACCCCCAATTGTTCCTACCTATGAGAGAGTTTATGGTAATCATTACTTCTTAACCCTTGAGTTTTCTCTATTCCGAGTTTGACCAAAAATAGTATCCTAGAGTCCAAATGATGGTTGATTTGATTTGTTGACTGTTTAAGTATCTTGCTTGCTTAACTGCTTGACTGATTAATTGCATAAGTTATTTGTGAGCTGTTTGATCGATGGAGTACTCCTGGATAGGATTCGTGCCTTGGCTAGCTTCCTAGATTTCTCATTATTCGAGGAGTAATGATCCCAATGTGAATATAATGTAACACCCTATAAAATTGGAAATTGAAATAGGTCCTTAGACCTAGTTCTATGGGAGGCATTTACAACTCGTAGTTTGGATGACGAGTCGTCAGTGGTGATCGTGGCTGGAGATAGAAATAATATATCTCTAATTTTGAACAGGATGGAAGGGATTACAAATCATGGTTTGGGTTACGGCCCATGGACCAGGTCATAAAAGATGTTCTACATTTGAAAATTTTGTCTAAGTACGGAAGGGAGTCCATGAACGAGAACCACGACCCATAACCTATTCCACGGACTGTCTGTCAACCTATAGATGAGATCGATAAACCTATAATTTTAGTCTGAATTCCATGAAAGAGAATCACAAGCCATAACCTGTTCCATGACCATCTTCCAATCCATATAATGAGATCCAGAAGCCCATAATTTTGATCTGTTTTCCACAAGAGAGGACCACGGCCCGTAATTTGTTTCACAGGCCATAAATAGGTTTCATGGTCCACTTTCGACAGTTTTCTTGAATGATAATTCTATCTTTTCTCATCATTTTTAATTAAAATCTATAGTGTTTTTGGACTTGTTTTGGACCCCTTATCAGTACCCTAAGGGTAACATTGTTCATTCTACACATAGAAATCTTGAGAGCATCAAGGAGAGAAGAAAGCTAGGGTTCCAAGCATGTTAGTGAAGATTTTTTGAGTTCTTCAAAATTTCTAGGTATTTAAGGCTAATTAGAACATGGATTATGTTCTTTCATGTGCCCCATAACCCGAATTGATTGAGTTGTGAATGAATTGAGTTTTTCACGAATGTTTTTTAAAGGTTTTTCTTAAAATCCCAAAATATTCCTATATAATCTTGCATGAATTATAATTTTTTTGAATTAAATACTTGAAATAGATGATTTTTCTTTTCTACATGAACCTTAGAATGAATTTCTTGTTGTTTTACATATTGCACTTAAATAGGTATGCATGAGCATAATTTGAGCCTAAAGAGTCTATAGAGTTCCTAAATTCTTTAACTCTACTTTTGTTTCTGGAATATTATGAGTTAGAATGATACATGATAGAGAGTCTTGATGAGTCATGAGCTAATACTAAACGAATGTTCCTAATCAAAGAGTTGATAGTTGATGTGATTAATTGAGTTGACAAATGTCCAATGAGACTAGTCGAATGAGTTAACCGTTGGGTTCATGTTCTATGAGCATTGAATCATGGGAGGAGTATCGAGTACTAAATTGGATAAGAGTAAATCCAACTCAAACTCAATAACTATGTCTCCAAACATAGGAGAAGATTGAAATCGTTAAGTCGAAAGTTTCCTCTTGATAGGTCCCTAAAAGAATTGAGGACTCGTTTGATTTGATGCAATTCATTATTGATCGATTCACTCTTTACTCTGGCAAATATTGAGCGATTGTGATAATATCAATGGGATTTTTGTACTATCACTAGCTTATAAGTGATTGTTGTCGGATAAGAGAAACTCCTAGATAGGTTCTACACCAATAATACTCTGGATTGATTGGATTGGAGTCATACTGATTGGTCATTGTTTACTCTTTATTTTTGTTTTAGATAGACATTTGACATCCTGATTGAGTTCAATATCTCTTGATTTGAGTTATCTGAGTTGATAGTATTTTGAGTTGATAGTATTCTACCTTGATGTATGTTTCATTCTGCTATTTTACATACTCGTACATTCCAAGTACTGATGTCTATTTTGGCCTGCATCGTTAATGATGCAGATACAAGTATTAGAAAGTACCAACAAACACACTGTTGAGGATTTGTTGCAGCCAGCTAATTTGGTGAATTCTCCCTTGCTTCTGGAGGATACCCATTTATATTTTCATTCTAGTTTAAGTTAGTACTTTATTTTCTTTGATTGAGGTAGGCATGGCCTGTGATGGTACCATCTAGACAACTTAGATAGAGGATTCATAAAATAGATTTGGGATTGATTATTTGGATATTGTCTTACTAGTTTCTTTCATATTAGTCCTATAGATTTGTTTTGATTGCCCTTAATTGAGATTGTCCACCTTTTATTATCTTTGGTCTTTCACTGATATGAAAAATATTAATTGAATGAATATGATGAGGCCAAGTGGTTCGCTTGGGGACTAGCAATAGTCTCTGAGTGCCGGCCACATCTAGAGTATTCTCCCGAGGCGTTACATAAGATTAAGATAACCCTAAAACATTTAATTTTATTTCAATAAAATTTATTAAAATGATCGACAATATAAGTGAGAAAAATGCAATATGTGTATTAGTAAGCAAAATTTTAGGAATTATATTTTCTATTGTATTAAGAATTGAAAAATAGTCAAAATTTTTCGAATAAATAAGTCAATAATTCTATTTAAACACCATTTGTTGTTATAGCATATTTTGATAATTCTTTAGTTATCGTGTTATTATAAAGCCAGTAAGTTTTTTAACAATATAAAAATCTGTATAAAGAAGGCAAAGATGGGGAATAAATTCAAAAGAAGGATAAAGCTTTTAGTTTTTTTTTTTTTTTTTTAAGAAAAACAAATTTCTATCTGTCGATTTGAATGAACGTTGATTATTGTTCTTCACTTTCATTTTCATGCTCTACCGAGTGTTGTATTTTGTATTTGTGTCTTCATTATTTCTGTAGATTAAGTACTGCATGAAATCTAGAGGATTGAAAAATAACCGGTAGATCCTAATTATTTTTTTCCATCCTTATCATAAATTAAGTCAAAACAGACCTTAAATTTGAAAAGAATGTTCCATTTTTATGTTTATAGATTTTTAATCAAAACAGAAAATAATCCCACTCATGATCCACTTTCTAAATCATTTCTACTTTCTCTGGTTAGCCAACACATTTACCTATCAAAGAAAAAAACCCATCACCATCTTAGAATTTAAAAAAAAAAAAAATTCAAACAATAATTATCAATTTATTGCATTACTAAGGCTATGAAGTCAAGAAAAAAAATTCCAAAAAAAGAGAATAGATAGTCACCATGTATGTAGTACAATGTTAATATGGTGTAGCGTGGATAAAGGCGTATGTGATTTTCTATTTGATGCATAAAAGGAGGTTGTTGGAAAATTATCTTGAGACTCTTCTATGCCTAACTTTCTCGACAAAAGAATATCAAATTTGAGGCTTCGACTTTGATTATATATTGATCAACAACCGTGATATTCACCCATAAAATTGAAAATTTACTGAAGAGTAATTGACAAAGTAAAATATATATTGACAAAGATGAAGGTGAAAAAGATATTTGGAAAAAATGATGAGGGACCACACCTCCCATGCGGGAAAATGATGTGTGTGAGATTCGACTGAGAGAAATGGTTGCATGAAAAATAAATGTGGTGCTAAATTTGGGTAATGAGTTGTTTTCTTATTTTTGTTTTTTATGCTTATCCCAATAGCTTTTTTAAAAAAAAACAAAATCTACCTAAATATTGAATTAAATAAATAATTATAACTATCTTTAAATAATTTTAAAATCCAAATTAAAAATTTGACAAGTACAAATTAACCATGTTTGAATAATTATATTATATATTTACAAAACTCATAAATTTAGTTTTTATATTTAACATTTAATTATTCAAGTGTTTGTTTAGTTCCCAAAATCATGGAGCATTGTTTGAAAGTGTCGATGCATATCCTTTAGTTTAAGTTTTTGTTCTTTTTACAATTTTTGTTATATATTTACTGACCAGTATAGGTACCCGTGCGGTGCTCGGATAATATTAAATTATTATTTATAAGTATTTTATATTATGATATCTTATCGAACATGTTGAAAAATATTATGTTTTAAAAAGTTCAACAATCATATTGTTTCTCAATGAAATATATTTCGTCTCTCTTTACACTCCACCCCACCACTACCTCATCTCACGTATCCTTAATCCATCATAATCAAATATGCTAGATAAAGATAACGAAACATGTTTTAAATAGTTAATATTTACTTTTATTAGTTTATCACTTAGCATAATATAATTATCAAGTTCTCTTCTTATTAATATAAAACAAATTTATTTTATTGTTCACATTTCTTCAATTAAAATTTATGGACAATAATATGATCAGTATTATCTATGTAACGCCGGGTAAAATTGTCAAAATACCTCTAGATGAGGAAAGTGCACATAACACGTCTTCTCATGCTCCTATGGCAAATCTGAGGCCAAAAATGCAGTCAACATAAAAAAAATTGAAGGAGAAAATAGTCTTGGTTGATTTTTAGAATAACCAAATTAAAAGATAATTTTTCAATGAGAAAACAATTTCCAGTATGAGTACGCGACAGGTGTGCGACGCGCACCCGATGCGGAGTTACACTTAAACTTGGTCCCAATATCTTCTATGGGATTAGAAACTCGATCAAAGAATTTTCGACAAAAAACCACAAAAATTGACATTGTCTGCTTCTCAGACTCGCCTTTCTCGAGGCGAACGTTTTTTTAGTTTTCATGAGGGGCAATCCAGATCTTTTTCAACCCCTTCTAAACATAAAACACGATCTAAATGGGTCATTTTGAATGTAAAAAGAGTTTTAATTCTCATTCCTAAGTCTGTTTCTAAGTTCTAACCAAGATTAGGGCTAAAGAGAAGAGAAGAGGAGCGAGAAATCGAGGAGTTAGAGTTCTTACGATATTGAGTATCAAAGCTTCACACCATTTATATAAGGCTAAACTAAATTGTTCTTCCATGTGTCCCCACTGATGGTAATAGAGGAATTAAGAGTATAATGAGTCTACATCATGTTTCTTGAATATTTTCTTATAAATTATACATATTTCACGTATTTTCATGTGTTGATGATTCTCATAAACTTGATTTATGTCACAGCCCGGAAGGGGACCCAAGACGTTGCTGGCACCCAGAGACTATTACTAGTCCCCAAGTGAAGCACTTGGCCTAATCGCATTCATTCAATCAATCATTTTACTAATCAATAGAAGACAAAAGAAAAGTAAATTGGCACATCTTATCATCTAGTCTCAAAATAATAATATAATAGAAGGCTAGTAGAAAGAACTAGCTCACAATCTTAACAATCAACATTCGACTCTAGTATATGAAGCCTCTATCACTATCAGGTGGTCCCCGTGACAGACCCATGCCTGCCTCAATCAAAATAAAGCTAATAAATGTCTAACTCTAAAGCAAGATGAAAATAACATAATGAGTCCTCCAAAGTATGGGAGGCTCACCAATTCGTTGAACGTCCTAGATCCTCAATCTGCTGATAATCTTTATCCCTTGTATCTGCATCATAAATGATGTAGTGCTGAATTAAATCAGTACATGAAATATACGGTATGTAAAATAGCTGAATGAGACCGAAATAGGTAAAATAATATGAAACAACAATCAACTCTAAATAACAACAGTCAACATGTCAAGTGTCTATCTAAAGCAAGAATAAAGAGTAGACAAATGACCCATCTAACCCATCAACCTCATCAATCAAATCAAACTCCTCTCAGAAGGACTCATATCAACTCATCTCATCTCAACTCAGAGTACTCAGTGGGGAAACTTTCTGGGAGTTTCTCTTATCTGACAACAATCACTTATGAGCCAGTGACTATACTACAATCTCACTGATGTTGCCATAGTCATTCTGTACTTTCCAGGTAGGGAACGAATCGAAACCAAATGTACTAGTCTAATTAGAGTCAGGAATCTATAAGTCCTCTATTGATTTTAGGGACTTCTAATCAG
Source organism: Solanum clarkiae (assembly GCA_011800125.2). Classification (NCBI taxonomy): domain Eukaryota; kingdom Viridiplantae; phylum Streptophyta; class Magnoliopsida; order Solanales; family Solanaceae; genus Solanum; species Solanum clarkiae. Next base: position 14,415 of record JAABOM020076984.1, on the reverse strand, counting down.
AGGGAACCTCAAAATAATGTCATGTGATGGTCCTAATCCTCACCTACGTTTGGCTACGTAGTTTGACGAGTGCGAGTTGGATTAACTCTTACTCTTTCGGTATTCGACACTCCTCCCATGACTAAATGCTCATAAAATAATCCATCCAATCAAACTATCTCAATGAAATCATCTCAATCGGTCTCGTGGAGGTACAATCTTTCAATCAGTCTCATAGAGACTATCATCATCTCATCAATCAATATCTCAATTAATAGCTCAAGGCTTAGAATCATTAGGAATCAGTCAAATAGACAATTCATTAGAGTTCATTTGGGAAGACTCTTGGACCATCAAACACTATCAATCTGTCATCATTCTCACGTTCACAATCACAATCACTATTAACATTCTCAATCAAGTCTCTAAACTCAATCCCTATCTTCATTTATGCATGCTTTTAATAATTAATCAAGTCGTATTATACAATATATCAAGACAACATTCAATTCAAAAAGGATAATTTATGATGATGATCAACATAAGAAAATACATGTATAATTTTCAAGAAAACCCATTAAGAATCATGTATGTAGACTCATGAACTATCAAGACTCTTCTAAGACCATCTACGGAGCACGTGAGAGACCAACTCATGCTTTTAGTTTAGCTTTATATACCTGGGATGAAGCTATCAATAATCTCCTTCAAGAAACTCCTTTGAGTTCTTCAATCTTACGTTCTTCTTTTTTCTCTCTCAAGCCCTAAATTTTCAGTGACTTAGAAAAGACTTGGAATGGGGTTTAGACCCTATTTACCCATCAAAATGATCCAATTTGATTGTGTTTTGAGTTTAAGAGGGGTTGGAAATAAATGAAATGCCCCTCAAAAATAAAAAGAAAATATTTTCACTTCGAGAAGTGAGTTCGTGACGCGGACCTATCGCGTACAAGTACATTTTTTTGAAAATTGTTTTAACGAGTTTTCCAAACTCTATCGAAAAAATCCTTTTTAAAAATTAGTGTTGCATCAACATTGAAATTCGTTTTCAAATTAAAAAATTAATTTTTGATCCAATTACTCTAAAAATCGACCGAGACCATTTTTCCATTCAATTTTTTGTGCTAATCGCAAATCTGGTCTCAGATTTTCAAATAGAGCATGGTAAGACTCATTATGTGTACGTCTCTACTCTAGGAGTATTTTGGTAATTTTATCAGGTGTTACATCATCTCCCCTTGGGATCATTCATCCTCGAATGATGAGTAAAGTTGGATGTCATGGTACAAATAGACTCAAAACTCATCTAACATTCATATATATATTAATTTATCTCTCGACTCTATCTCAATTATCAATCAATTCTATTCGAACTCAAGAATAGACAATCAACTCAAGAAAAGACAATCAATTTAATTAAGGGTAAGCAAAATACCTTCAACATTCTCATCATTTGGCACGAATAGATGTGCATGCTTTCATATCTTCCTCCCCATGTGGCTTTATCAATGAATTGATTTCTCCATAGGACTTTGACTTAGGCTATCTCTTTGATTCTCAACTTGTGAATCGAAAGATCAAGGATTTGGACTAGAATTTCTTCGTAGGTAAAGCTATCCTTCACTCCAATACTCTCCACAGGGATCACCAAATTAGGATCTCCTAAGAGACCTTCCCAATTCTCCTCAACATCGAAATGTGAAACACTAGATGGATATCGTCTACCTCGAAAGGAACCTCCAGTTCATAAGCGACCTTCCCAATCCTCTTCACAATATGATAGGGTCCAATATAGTGTGGACTTAGTTTACCCTTCTACCCAAATGTCATACCACCCTTCATAGGTGACATTTTCAAATATACCCAATCATTTACCTCGAACTTCAAGTCTCTCCTCCTCACATCAGTGTAGGATTTATTGTGACTCTATGTAGTCTTCAACCTATTTTTAATGACCTTAAGTTTCTCCATTGATTGGTGGACAAGATTAGGCCCAATCAACTCTGCTTCTCCATCCTCAAACAACCCAATTTGTGATCTACACCTCCTCTTATATAAGGCTTCATAGGGAGCCATCTGAATGCTTGTATAATAACTATTGTTATATGTAAATTCAATAAATGATAGGTGATCATCCCAATTTCCCTTGAAATCAAGAACACATGCTCTCAATATATCTTCAACGTCTGAATTGTACACTCTACCTGACCATTTGTCTGTGGATGAAAGGTGATGCTCAAATTTACTTTTGTACTTAATCCTTTTCGAACAATCTCTAAAATTGGGAGGTAAATTAAGCTTCTGTATCCGAGATTATGGAAAATAAAACTCCATGCAACCTCACAATCTCTTGGATGTATAACTTCGCATACTCCTCCGCAGTGTTGGTTGTCTTAACTACTAAGAAGTGAGCTGATTTAGTCATCCTATCCATGATCACCCATATCGAATCATGTTGCTTTCGAGACCTTGGTAGACCAATAATGAAGTCTATATTGATCATCTCCTACTTCCACTTATGAATCTCAAAGTTCTGAATCAATCCACTTGGCCTTTGATGCTCAACTTTCACTTGTTGACAATTCAGGCACTTGGAAACAAACTCTGCAATGTCCCTCTTCATTTCATTCCACCAATAGACTTCTCTCAAGTCATTGTGCATATTGGTAGAGCTAGGATGAATGGAATATCAGTGTTATGAGCTTCAGCCATGATTCTATCTCGAATACCATCACTTTCTGGTACACACAATCTACTCTGGTATCTCAAGACGCCATCTTCCCCTTTAGAGAAGACCATCACTTTATGTTTGTGGATGGCCTCCTTTAACTGGAGTATGATAGGATCTTGATCTTACTTTTACTTCACCTCCGATACCAAAGATGAAGCAGACACATTCTAAACATTAACTCCTCCCTCATCATTCTCCTCAAGTTGAACTCCCAATCGGACTAATCGATGCACTTCCTTTACTAGCTCCTTCTTTCCTCCTCAAATGGGTTTTGCTATCTATTGACAACTTGCTTAGATAGTCAGCACTAATGTTAGCTTTACCTAGATGGTAGAGAATGCTCATGTCATAATCCTTGAGCAACTCCAACCATTTCCTCTGTCGCAGGTTGACCTCTTTCTAACTACAGAGATACTGCAAGCTCTTGTGGTCAGTGAATATGTCCACATGGACTCCATACAAGTAGTGGCGCGAGATTGTAAGTGCAAACACTACCACTGTCACCTCAAGATTATGGGTTATAGTTCCTCTCATGGATCTTAAGCTATCTGGAAGCATAGGCTATCACCTTCACTCCATACATCAGCAAGCATCCCAATCCAACTCTCGAGGCATCATAATAGATTACAAAATCTTTCGTCCCATCGGGCAAGGTTAGAACTGATGCAGTTGTCAGTGTAGTTTTTAATTCTTGGAAACTTTTTCACATTCATCAAATCACTGGAACTTGACCTTTTTCCAAGTCAACTTTACCAATGGTGCGGATAAGGAAGAGAATCCGTCAATAATTCTGCAGTAGTAGCCTGCCAAACCCAAGAAATTTCTTATGTTAGTTGGAGAGGTAGGTCTGGGCTAGTTCTTAATTACTTCAATGTTTAGAGCATCCACTCGAATACCATCACCGGAGACAACATGGCCTAAGAAAGCCATTGACTTAAGCCAAAATTCACATTTTGAGAATTTTACATATAACTCATGGTCCTTACGTGTTTGGAGGACAATTCTAAAGTGGTTTGCATGCTTCTCTTCATCCCTTGAATACCCTAAAATATCATCAATGAAAATAATCACAAATATCGAGATAATATTGGAAAAATCTATTCATCAAGTCCATGAAAGTTGTAGTTGTATTCGTCAACCCAAAGGACATGACCAAAAACTCAAAATGGCCATATCTAGTCCTAAAGGCTGTCTTTGGGATATCATATTCTCTCACTTTCAACTGATGGTAGCTAGATCTAAGGTCTATTTATTAGAAACAAGAGGCATCCTGAAGTTGGTCAAACAAATCATCTATCATTGGGAGAGGATATTTGTTCTTTGTCCCGACCTTGTTCAGTTGCCTATAGTCAACACACATTCTAAAAAACCCATCTTTCCTTCGCAAGAATAAGAAAGGGGCACCCCAAGAAGAAATATTCAGCCATATAAAGCCCTTCTCTAACAAATCTTTCAATTGTTCTTTCAATTCTTTCAACTCAGCAAGGGCCATCCCATAAGGTGAAATTGAGACAGGTTGGGTATCGGGTAGAACATCAATCCCAAAGTTAATCTCCCTATCGAGAGACAGTCTAGGCAAATCCTCAGGAAACATGTCAGGAAACTCATTCACAATTGGGACTGAATCAAGAGTAGAAGGCTCAACATCGTCAGATTTCACTCGTATGAGGTAATAGATACAACCCTTAGCAATCATCTTTCTGGATCTAAGATAGGATATAAACTTTCTTTGAAGTGTTATGCAATCACCCTTCCACTCTAGAATCAGTTCATTCGGAAATCGAAACTTAACGATTCAGGCTCTACAATCAATGAAGCCATAATAGGCGTAGATCCAATCAATGTCAAGGATCAAATCAACATCAGCCATATCTAACTCAATCAGATCAATAATAGTATCCCTATGATGGATGGGCACTATACAAGTTCTATGGACTCTCTCATCCCGAATAGACTCACCCACGAGAGTAGAAACATCAAAGGGTTCAAGAAGACTCTCAGGGGTTCTATCAAATCTACAGGCCACACAAGGAGTTACAAAAGATAATGTGCCACCAAGATCCATCAACACATAACAATCAATAAAAAAGACTTGAATCATACCGTTCACAATATTTAGGGAGTTCACCTGATCATGTCGACTACCCATGGCATACAAATAGTCTGTAGCTCCGCTTACACTTGATGTAGTACCCTCTAATTTCCCTAGATAGCAAGGCTAGTGCAAAAGATTGAGCCCGATCAGCCCACTTTGGACAATCTCACTAAAAGTGACCTACTTGGCCACACTAGTAGCATACATCACTCCATTCACAGCATCTTCCCAAGTTCAATTTACCACACTTACCACATGCTAGTTTACCAAATAAACCTTGAGGCACACTGATATGTGATGGAGATCCATGGGCCCCAACATTATTGGACCTTTGATCATTTCTGACTCTAGGTGCAGGTACACTAGCAAATGATGGTGCGGAAATTAGTTTCCATTCCCCTTCCTTCCAACCTTATGGCTGGATGTTTTTTCTTTCTTATTTCTGAACTCCTCTTTATTATGTTGTCTCTCCTCACCAGCTTGTTATACAAAGGTCATCAGTCTCCTAATGTCCATATCACTCACAAGCATTGCTGCCCTCCCATCTCTCTTTGGCCCTCTATTCAACCTATCAACATACATACCCATCCTTCCCCTCATATCAGAAATCATGTCCAGAACATAACGAGACAGCTGTGTATACTTCAGCCCATACTCTTGAACAGTCATAGCGCCCTATATTAAGTTCAAGAACTCTCTTACCTATGTCTCTGTTCGCTCTCTTAGGAAGAAGAACCCCAAGAAAGCTTCCTCGAACATAGCCCAAGTAAGTAAGGGGGAATCTTCTACTCTACCCTTCTTCCGTTGGTCAAACTATAGTCTAGACACTCTTTTTAGTTGATAAGCAACCAGTTCCACTCTATCAGCATCAGCCATATGCATTACATGGAACACTTTCTGAAGCTCCTCCACATAGTTCTCAGGATCTTCAATGGATGCAGACCCTGTGAACTCAGGTGGATTCAACCTCAAGAATTTCTGAACTGTAGAAGTATCTTGGGCATCATGTTGGCTCACTCCTTGTCTCGCAGAAGGTCCTATGGCAGCCTAGGATAGAGTTTGAATAGCCTGGCATAGCTCAGCATTGGAGATCTCATCTTGCTGGGACTTCACAACAGGGACAGACTATTCTACGGGCTCCTCATATCCTTGAGGCTCAGGTGGGTTGGCATGCTATCTAGTAGGGTGTACTCTATCTCTAACGGCTCTTCTAGGAGGAATGATCACAATTCTGCAATGCAAAAAGCATGAATTAGGAGAGAACTTTCATAGAGCATAACTCTATAGCATGATTTAGAACATGAAAGAAGTGAAACAATTCCCAATGTCCTATATCCTTCAGCTTATTGAGTGCAGTCGAAAACACACCCGTAAACAAGACTCTACTTGACACGGCTTCATAGACTCCTTAGGACACTTGAACTCGTTCTCTGATACCAAATTTGTCACCCCCTGAGAGGGGACCCAAGACTTGGCCGGCACCCAGAGACTATTGTTATTCCTCAAGAGAACTATTTGGCCTCATCACATTCATTCAATCAATCATTTTACTAATCAACGAAAGACAAAACAAAAGTAAATGGGCACATATCATCATCTAGTCTTAAAATAATAATATAATAAAAGGCTAGTAGAAAGAACCAGCTCAAAATCTTAACAATCGAAATTTGATTCTAGTCTATGAAGCCTCTATCACTATCATATGTTGCCAATGACAGACCCATGGCTACCTTAATCAAAATAAAGCTAATAAATGTTTAACTTTAAAGCAATAAAAAAATAACATAATGAATCATCCACAGTATCGGAGGCTCACCAATCCACTGGATGTCCTAGATCCTCAACGATGTGTTTACTAGTGATCTCTATCCCTTGTGTGTGAATCATAAATGATGTAGCGTCAAATGACATTAGTACGTGGAATGTACGACATGTAAAATAGCTAAATGAAATCAAAACAAGTAGAATAACATGAAACAACAATCAACTCAAAGTAATAACAATCAACATGTCAAGTGTCTATCTAAAGCAAGAATAAAGAGTAGACAAATGACCCATCTAACCCGTCAACCTCATCAATTAAATCAAACTCCTCTCAGAAGGATCAATCACTTATGAGCCAACGATTGTACACCAATCCCGCTGACATTGCCACATCCATTCCGTAGTTGCCAGGTAGGGAACAAATGGAAACCAAATGGACAAATCCAATTGGAGACAACAATCTATAAATCCACTATTGATTTCAGAGACTTCTAATCAGATGGAACCTCAACATAATGTGATGTGATGGACCTAATCCTCACCTACGCTTGGCTATGTAGTTTGATCAGTGCAAGTTGGATTAACTCTTACTCTTCCAGTGTTCGATACTCCTCCTATGACTCATTGCTCATAAAATAATCTATCCAATCAAATCATCTCAATCAGCCACGTGGAGGTACAATCTTTCAATCAGTCTTATAGAGACTCTCATCATCTCTTAAATCAATAACTTTATTAATTGCTCAAGGGTTAAAGAATTATTAGGAATCAATCGAATAGACGATTCATTAGAGTTCATTGGGGAAGACTCGAGGACTATCAAACACTAGCAATCTATCATCATTCTCTTGTTAACAATCACAATCACTATCAGTATTCTCAATAAAGGCTCTAGATTCAATTCCAATCTTTATTCAGACATGCTTATATTAATTAATCATGTAGGGTTATACAATCTCTCATGAAAACATTCAATTCAAGAAGGATAAGTTTATGATGATCATCAACATAAAAAAAATACATGTAATTAAAATAATTTTCAAGAAAACCTATTGCGAATCATGTATGTAGACTCATGACCTATCAAAACTCTTATAAGACTATCTATTAGGCACATGAGAGAGCAATCTCATGCATTTAGTTTAGTCTTACATACCTGGGATGAATCTATCAACAATCTCCTTCAAGAATCTCCTTCGAGTTCCTCAACCTTACGTTCTTCTTTCTTCTCTTTCAAGTCCTAACTTTTTAATGATTTAGAAAGGATTTAGAATGGGGTTTTAGACCCTATTTACGCATCAAAATTACCAATTTGATCATATTTTGGGTTTATTAGTGATTGGAAATTGATCGGAATGCCCATCAAAAAAAAAATTTCACTTCGAGAAGCAGGTCCACGATGCGGACCCATCGCATACAAGTGCATTTATTTCCAGAAATTTTTCAAATAATTTTTTCAATCTCCATCGAAAAAATCATAAAAAAAATATGTGTGCATCCGCGATAGCGGCACGAAGTGCCTCTATCGCGTATCAATACTAGAATTTATTTTTGAATTGAAAAATTATTTTTTGATATGGTTGCTTTAAAAATTAACTAAGACCATTCCCCTACTCAATATTTCATGTTGATCACAAATCTGGTCTCAGATTTTCAAACGGAGCATAAAAAGATGCATTATCGCATGTCTCTACTCTAGGTTTATTCTGGTAATTTTATCGGGTGTTACAATTTACTGATTCAATGTTATTACACAAATTACTTTCACAAGCCTATATATTACTTTATAAAAGATTGCATGAATGAACCTAGAGATGGAGTCTAGAGCCTTGACTTGGGTATGTTGATTGTGATTATGATATGAGTATGATTAATGAGTTAATAGAGCTTGATGATCCCATAAGCATTCAAAATTAATTCTAGAGTCTTTTCTAATTGACTTCCTCTTAATGATTGTTTGAGTCCTTGAATATTAAATGAGAACTGAGTTGATGAGATGATTGAGATGCTATGTCAAAAGGTCCAATTGAGTTAAGTTAATAAGATGATGAGAGTCTCTATGAGAATAATTGAGATAAAGAGAGCCTCTACGAGGCTAATTTAGATGATTGATCGAGATGAGGATTCTTATTAGCATTGAGTCTTGGGAGTATCGAGCACCGAAATGAGTAAGAGTAAATCCAATTCGCACTTATTGACTATGTCGCCAAGCGTAGGTGAGGATAGAACCATTACATTGAGGTTCCCTCTTGAGTTAAACTCCCTAAAAGAAATAAAGGACTTGAGGATGCTAGATCCTTAGTTGATCCAATTCATTCTTTATCTGGCAAGTATAGAACGACTGTGGAAACATCAGTGATATTATTATACAATCATTGGCTCATAAGTAATTGTTGTCGGATAAGAGAAACTCCCGCATAGGTCTCACACTGATAGTACTCTGAGTTAAGTTGATTGATGATTTTGATTGGCATTGATGGCTCACTTGTCTGATCTTTATTCTTGTTTTAGATAGGTATTTGACATTCTGATTGAATATCTTCTGAGTTGATGTTATTTCAATATTATTCTGCCTTTATTTGTTTTATTTAGCCTTTTTACATACTCCTACATCTCACGTACTGACATTTTCTTTAGACTACATCATTTTATGATACAGAGGCAAGTACTAGAGATCGTCAATAGGCGCACTGTTGAGGATCTTTGCAGTCAGCTGAGTTGGTGAGCCTTCCTTACTTTGGAGGATCCTATTTTATTTTCATCTTGCTATTTAGAGTCGTACCCTAGACTAGCTTCACTTTTGAGTTGAGGTAACCACATGTTAGAACCCATAAATCCTTAATTGGTTCAAATTGGTAAAGTTTGGGACCAAATGTAAATTTTATTCTAAGTTTAGTCTTTAAGATTAAATTGTTAGTAGGGTCATGGTTGTGGCTTATTTTGATTGGAGCAAGTGGAGGAATTGGGGCCTATATATATGTGTGTATATTTATCTCTTGCACAAGAGAAGCCTTTCAACACTTAAAAAAAAAGAAGCAAACAAGGAAGCTGAAAAAAACCCTCTCGGGTTTACTGTAGCAAAAGGAAAAAAATTACATTTTTTTGAGTTTTCGATTATTTGACGCTTTAAGCTTGGTATATTGGATCCCCTAAGTGGCGTGGAAGCGTTAGTTGGTCGAGAAAACGCTTGGTTTGACAGCTACGAAGATTTGAGTCTAGTAAGGGATTGTAAGGTATATTAATTTCTAGCTTCTTTTATGTAAATTAGAGATTGTGGGGGTATTCGGGAGGTGTTAAATTAAAGGTAAAACATGAAAATAGGGTTGGTTGTTAGTTTGAATTGTGAATTTCGAATTTGGGGTTTAATTATGGACAAGCTTGCATATGTCGATATATTATTTTATGGTTATGTGTTTATGTTTATTCGACATGAAAATAGTCTTTGTGGGGTGCAAGAAGTATTGGGAAACTACATGAATGTTTACATGAAGGCTAGCTCGAATTGGAGCCCCATTGAAAGTATAATGTTGCGTTTTAACGTTGGGGGCTTGCATTGGGAGTTGGAGTGATGTATTATAGTCCTTGGAGTATATAGAAAGGCTTGAATATGGTAGATATGTATTTATATGTATGCTGCCTTGTTTTACTAATTATGTCATAATAGCGTATTGTGGCGTTTTGATGTTGTGATGGTATTGGAGAAGGTTTGTTGATGTTGTAGGTTGTTGTTATTGTTGTTGGTTAATTATTTGAGCCGAGTTGAATTCTCGGGGCAGCATATTTTAAGGGGAGGTGCTGCCGAAATTTTTATAAAATTTGAAACTAAAGAGTTAGGAGTTAAGACCCGATATGGTTACTAATCGTTGGCGTTATTGTAATCGGCGTAGACGTTGGACATCCGGAAGCATAAATTGGATTGGTCTTGCGTTGGAGTTAGTGGGAGAAAGAAATCAAGGTATGTAAAGATTTTCTATATCTTGGCATGAGTTGGTTAAACTTAGTCAATGTCGTACGTTTGAAAAAAAAAAAATTCCTTTCCCTTCACAATTTGGGTCTAAAAATAAGCTAAGCTCATTCTTTACCACTCTTATCCTAAGTTAATCCCATCCATAACTTTTGAGTCTTTAAAATCCATGAATGGTGTTTGTTTGACCGAAAGTCAAATAGTTTGGAAAGCTATAGGTTCGAAATTGTTCCGAAATTTCTAACGCGTACAACTTTCGATAGAAATTCTAAATCACTTTAAAAATTGTTTTGAAGCCTATTCTAGTAATGTGTATGACGGAATTTAAAAAGTTCCTTTGAAATCACCTTTATGCATAGATTTGAGCAATTTTGACAAAATTTCATAAACGAATAACTTCTTGATTTCAAAAATGAATATTTTGCATATTACTAAGTTTTTGAAACTAGTTTTTATGCATGTGATTCTCACGACTCTATTCGTGCCATTTTGGTCTCGCTCACCGATTCCCGGGCCAGTTGATATCGTGCTAACGTATAACTATATGTATATATGTATATATATTCTGAAGTAGGTTAGATATGGCGGGTCGGTTTGCCCATAGGCCGGCATTGCTTAGTTTGGAGAAATAAGGAGCTGGGCTTTGGATGGCATCATGACGTGTGGGTGCTGGGCCCCTTTGCCCTGGCTCACGTGAGTGCTTGGACTCCTTTTTCCTCGGCTCACTTATCGGGCATGATGACCTCTACATATTATGATACGTGAGTGTTGGGCCACCCTTTTCCTCGGCTCACGTTCTGGCGGGGACGACGATATATAACGCCTGCCGGGAACAAAACCGTGAGGGGACGCCGATGCGTAACTCCCTAAAATGAATAATATATGCATGTGTCGGGTACCAGTTGGGATTTGTGTTGGAGATTTCGGAGATTTGAAACTTCTGGTGTTATGCTGTGGTATGGCGCGAGTTTGGAGGTCGGCGTCGTTTCCGTCCGATATGCATTATTTTGATATTTTAAATAAAGAATTACTTTGATGGTTGCACGCAGGTTTGACTAATATATTTTTATTTGGATTATTCTAATTTATGTTTCGTACATTTCGCTTTACATACTCGGTACGTATTTCATACTGACCCCCTTCTTTGGGGGGGGGGCAGGGGGCTGCGTTCATGCCTGCAGGTACCGATGTACAGGTTAGAGAGCCATCTTCTTAGGATCTCTGTCTACCGTTGATGTGCTCCCTTTTCCTCCGGAGTACATGTACCCTTATTTTCTGTATTTTTGCATTTATGTATATTCGAGGGTATGTCGGGGCCCTGTCCCATCCTATGATTCAGTTCGTATGTATAGAGGTCTGTGGATACATATGGGTTTGAGATATTTCAGGTGATACGATTGCGCATGCACGATACTTTTGTTTGGCGGTTCTACCGCAGCGGTGACCTTATCGGCCCACGTATATATATACATGTGTATAGCTATTTGTGCTATGCTGGGTTTGTTGTTTGCAGGTTTGGTTAGTCAGTAAAACAAAGGAAACTCTGCTGAAATTTCGGTAGATTCCTTAGCTGTTATAGTTGGAAATCCGAGTTAGTCTTGTCTGGGTGCCCAATCGGCACAAATCACGACCCCTGGGTTGGGTCGTGACAAAAGTGGTATCAGAGCAGTTAGTCCTCGGAGTGTCCACAGACCGTGTCTAGTAGAGTCTTGTTTATCGGTGTGTCGTGCACCACATCTATAAATAGGAGGCTACAGGAAATTTAGGATGTTACTCTTCCTTCTGATCTTAGATCGTGTGTTAGAGCAATGTTAATAGGATGATTCCCTCCCTGACAAAAATTATTTGAATTTCAGATATGTCACCGAGGAAGAAACCAGCTGTCCAAAGAGGAAGACCCGCAGTAGTGGGTGGGGCCCGACATGGTCGGGGAACTACCTAGGCTCGTGATCAGCCAGAGCCAGAGATTGTATTCCCGATAGCGGGCTCGGTCATCCCACCAGCTCCAGAGGGTCAGGCATCAGAACCTCCGACTCCCCAGCCAGGCACAGAAATTAGGGAGCTGCGAGAGGCAGTGCAGTTGTTGACCCAGATTGTGGCACATCAGGCCCACAGACAGGAGGCTGGGAGTATTCAGGCAGCCCGTCGAGATAGTTCCCGGGCCTGTGATTTCTTAGCTTGTGGACCACCAGAATTCTTTGGGGCCAAACCTTCGGAAGATCCTCAGGAGTTCGTGAGATAGATGCAGCGGACCTTAAGGGTGATTGGGGCCTCCGAAGTGGAATCTGTAGAGTTGGTATCTTATCGCGATAAATTGGTATGAGTCGTGGTTGTTGTCCCGAGGTGTGAATGCCCGACCCGCTGTTTAGAGCGAGTTCACAGAGGCGTTCTTGGCTCACTTTTTAACTCCAGAAATTAGGCGCGCCAGGGAGGACAGGTTTCTGATGTTGAGGCAACAGGGCCAATCAATTCAGGAATATAGTCTGGAATTCAACTCTTTGGCCCGATATGCACCCGCGTATGTTTCCATCATGACAGATCATATGCATCGCTATATTGTGGGGATGGATTCATATTATGTGGATAGTTGTTTGGTATTGGCTGCCCAACCGGGGATGGATATTGCCTGTATTCAGGCCCATGTCCACGGGATGGAGAATCGTAGTCAAGGACGCCAGGCAGACAGGACAGACGATAGGGGGCCGGCGAAGAGAGCTAGGTCATCCAGTTCAGCAGTAGATTTCCGGAGCAGGTAGTCTCAACCGCAGCAGAGTGGGCCTCCCCATCGACCAGTACGAAGCACATATCCGCAGACCCCCGGCAGAAGGCCAGCTATTACTAGTCAGTCAGGGGTAGGACTGGGTTCCAGCGACCAGCAGAGATTTACTAGCCCCCTATGTCCTCTTTGTGGGAGGCGGCACCCGAGGGAGTGTTTCCACTCTACAAGTGCCTGCTTTTAATTGTGGCCGTCAGGGCCATCGGATGCGGGATTGTCCTAATAGAGTTGGTGCAGAGGGGTCCACTCAGACTTCTGGAGCGGTTGGAGCTTCTTCTTCTACTTCAGTGGCTATGAGCCCTATGGGGCGAGGTGCCCCAGCAGTAGCAAGTCGCAGTAGAGGTCGCGGTGGAGTTCCAGGTTCCAGCAGTCCTGCTAACCGCATTTATGCCCTAGCTAGCAACAGGATGAGGAGGCATCGCCTAATGTTATCACAGGTACATCATTTGTGTGTTCCCAGGCTAGGTATGTGTTGATTGAGCCTGGTTCCACTTTGTCGTACATTTCCTCGTTGGTTGCATACACAGTTGATATAGAGTCTGAATCAATAGAGTCTTGTGAGGTTGTGACACCGATAGGTGAATCGATCATAGTTAACAGAGTGTATAGAAACTGCTTGGTATCTGTTCTTGACCGCTATACTTAAGCTGTTTTGATAGAGCTAGATATGACGGATTTTGATGTAATTATGGGCAGAGAGGAAAACTAGAATCCTAAGCTTTGGGGGTGAGAAATCTATCTGAGATAAGCTCTTCAATTTAATGTAAATAGTGATGGAGGTTCAGGTCTGATAACTCATTGTGTGGATAGTTTTAAGAGCTAAATAGGGTGAAAGGGCAAATCCTGTAGCTAAGAAGCAGGATAAAGGTTAGTCCTTGGTGTGGAAGTACCTAACTACAAAAGGGTTGAAAAATGCATTACATGGAAAATCAATTCAGGTAATTCATTTTCTTGTCAAGCACGACGTATGATAACTAAGCTATTTATTATCAGATGTGGTGGTATGGACGAAACTTACATGGTTATATTACATTCGAGGATGAATGTTCTTAAGGGGGGGAGGATGTTAGAACCCGTAAGTCCTTAATTGGTTCAAATTGGTAAAG
>JAABOM020076965.1:0-33682 GCA_011800125.2 Solanum clarkiae | reverse complement strand
TCTGTTTATAAGGCATGTGACTTTATGATGATTAAGGGATTGCATGTATGCATTGAATTCATGAAACATAACTACGGTGTTGCAAGTAAACCATACCTTACTGGGGGTGATATGCCTATACCATTATGTTGAGGGGTGGATACCTCGACCACCTTGTTGGGAGTTGACATGCCATACTACCATGTTGAGGGATGGATACCTCAATCACCTCACCGAGGGGGTGACATGTATTGGATTCCAAGTAATAGCTTTCTTGGTCTATGTTGGTTATGTTCTCTTTTGACACATGTAATATATATATATATATTGCAAGTTATATTATTTACAAGCATGTTTTGCTTTAAGCATTGATCATGCATGCCATATTGATATTATACTTATATATTTCTTATGATTATGCATTTTGAATAAGTTGGTGTATGTTTTGTTGCATTGCATCCTACTTACTTAGTACATCCAAATGTACTAGCACATACTATATGGCTACATGATGTTACCATGTAGGAACCGGAGTACCTCTCGATCATCCTCCATGTGGCTAGTTTTGGCATTTTGGAAGATAAGCTTTGTTGTGTCCTCAAGTTCGGGAACACTAGTTATGCTACTCTTACTATTTTATATCTTTTTATGCTGAACACTTTATACTATGAGGGTGAGCCCGGAAAAAGTCTTGGCCCCCGCCCAATCCATGTTAGAGGTATTATTGGAACAATTGATATACTTATGCTATAAGCTTGACCCTTGAGTATTTTATAATTATCAAAGACTTCCCTTAGTCCCGTTTCCCTTATTTATACTCTTGTTATTGTTACTTCGCTTCTATGACCAAGGATGTGTAATTGATATGCTAAGAGGCTTGTTTGAGTTTCCTTCGGCTCCTCCATTTGCCGTGTCATGTCTAGGCCCTAAGCTTGGGTCATGACATGATGGAACTTTAGGGTTTAGGGTAAAGAGAGGGAAAGGGGGTACTGTTAGATGATGATAAATAAGAGTAGGGTTCATCGATTAGATGTCGGTGCTAGGAAATGGGAAGAGTGACATCACTCCCGTAGGGATTCGGCATTCCTAGCAGTGAAAATAGGGGAGAATAGGAAAGATCCGGTGATGGTACGGGAAAGAAAGATAGGTGTGGACCAATATGGAGTACTGGTGGTGATAGGAGGGGATTAGTGATTGGTGGTGGCGAAGTGATGATAGTGGGTGGGGACGGCGGTGGCAACTAGTAGTAGTGATATGCTTTTAAAATACAATACTTTTGATGCTTAAAACATGGAATTTTGTGTGTTATCAAAGTGATATTAGTTGGTTTTATGTGTTTTTTTGTTATATTTGGAAGATTCCAAGGTTGTCCTTGATTTTGGGAAGAAAGTACAGAAGTTGCCGATTTTGATACAGTACGAGACCCTTTACGAGTCGTAGTTCACTCTGCGGGTCGTGAAGTGGGTTTCATGGACAATTATAGTGAGGGGCTGATTTTCTGAAGTTGATTCTATGAATATGCATATGGTTCATGGATTGATTTACGAGTCGTAGAATATGGTTTGTGCTTGAGTATTAGAGATAAGGGAGTTTCTGAAGATTCATCAGATGAAACCCCATACGGGTCGTAAACGACGTTACGGGTCGCTGAAACGTAACAATTAGAGAGGAAAAATAGTGAGATAACATTGGAGAGTTTTGAGAAATACTTGTACTTTTATTTGATCTTTAATCTTGTAATTCACTTTGACATTGGATTTGCTTGTTCTTAATTCAATTTGTGTAAGTGCTTTATTATGTTATTCTATGTCATAAGTTTTGCATCTACACAAATCATGAGTATCTAAATCCACAACTAGGGTTGTGGGAACTATGAAGAACTAACAAGGTAAAATCAGATAATTCATAATTCTTGGAAAGTGTGCATGCAAGTATTTATTAACTCTCTTCGCTTTGCATGTTTTTTAATGGTGGCCGACATTAGAACCCACCTAGCATTACTGATAGGATGAAGGTAGTAATAAATAGGAAAAGAGATTACTTAACATGATTTGATTGATGTGTTCTCATCTAATCAACCAGGCCAAGGGGAAGTTGTGTTTGGACTAATAGGTAAGGGTTAGTAATGCATACTATCGAGATGGACAAATTCACATCGTGAAATTTGTTGCTTGCCTGGACCAAAGGATTTGATGAACTTAACTTACCATGCTACATGCAACACACTAGAAAAGGATTAGCTTATCTAGTGATACTAAGGGAATCATGGGGAACACAATACCCTAGTTTCTCTCCATATTGATTTAACTCCTGTGTTAGTTAGGTTTAATTTTCTACTGATTCTTGCACCTCCCCCCCCCCCCTCTTTTGGAGAAGTAAGTTGGTTAATCACTCAAGTTGCATTGATTGAATTCTCTTAAGTCTACGTATTCCCTTGTGTTCGACCCTAACCTTGGTTAGGTTCTATTTCTTGACAATGACCGCTTTATCTTTAAAAAGAAGGTGTAACTTGGGTGACATCAAGATTTTGGCGCCATTTCCGAGGAATACACCTTGACTTGGTTAATGCATAGTGATTTGGGTATTTATCCTTATTTCCCACAATTTATGTTCTTTGTTGTTTTTGTTTCTTTGCAGGGTGTAAGTATAGTATATTCCCAATACGTGAAGTTGAGGCAGACCCTTGACTCTGTTTGACCCAGAGATCCATAAAATAATAAGGAGAATGGCCTAAGATAAGAGCTTTTACATAGCTAATGCAGCTTTGGACAAGAATGAGAATGAGAATGATGATCATGAGAACCCACCTCCTCTTGAGAACATAGTTGTACAGTCTCAGGATTTTAATCCCATGTTTATCAATAGAATCAATATAGGCTAAATACTATGGATATGGAGGTGATTGAAGCTATTGTGTTGCCACCACTACCGGCTAACACAAAGTTCATAGTCTCGAGATGGTTGCTTCAGATGTTGCAGAACCATGGGGTATCTGTGGGCTTACCATCGAAGGATCCTCATATCCATCTACATAGCGTTGCATTCGTCCACAAGAGTATGATGGGAACACAGAATCCATCTATGGATGCTTTGTAACTTCATGTCTTCCCATTGTCTCTTACAAGAAATGCAATAGTAAGGCTATCTGAGCTCCTCTAGAGTTCGATCACCAGTTGGGATGAATTGCAGAAGGCCTTTTTGGAGAGGTACTTCCCTAAGTTAAAGAAGCTCAAGTAAAAATATTAGATCAACAACTTTGAGCAACTTTCTGGTAACTCAATTAGTACTACATGGGAGTGGTTTACTAAGTGCTTGAGGGGTATCCCAGATCACAAGATCATTAATGATTCCTTGGTGGAGATCTTCTACTGTGCCCTTGATGAGAATAGACAATATAGTGTTGATGCTATTATGGGGGGCATGTTCTTAGATCAGAAATTCGCAAGGATCACAGAAAGAATAGAGAGAGTGGTCGAGACTAATCATGCATGGGGGCAGAGAGACAAAGCATCAACTAAGAATTTGTGATCTATCAGTGTTGGTTTAGAGTAAGCTAAGATATATAAAGAAATTATGTAGGAGCTTTCCCCAATCCGTATAGGCATAGAGGTGATGATGAAGCAAAATTATGACCATGTCAATGAAGTGGTTCATCAACCTCCACGGCACCTATGAATGATGAGCCTTACTACGAGGAGAAAGAATATTTTATTACTGATCAGATGGGGGATTTCTAGACCAATGCCCAAGGGTCGAATCAAGACTATTGGAGCCAAGTTCAAGGAAACTAAGGTAAGAATATCAACAGAGATGGAGCACTCAGGGACAACCACGGAGGATACTATGACTAAAACAGGGGCCTAGAGAGAGATACAGATTGGCGCCACAGAGATGGTTTCAGAAATGGTCTCCATGTGCCACCATATAATCGTGATACAGGTGCAAATAGCTCAAAAGTTAAGGAAATGTTTGATAGCCTATTGAAGAAATCTGAGATATAGGATGATACTCTGAGGGGGATGAAATCTGAAATCTCCAATATTAACCACAAGATTGAGTCGCATTCTATTGCTATCAAACAACTTGAGCAACAACTTGGTCAAGTGTTGACTTAAATCAATCAACGTCAGAGGGTTACACTGCCTAGCAACATATTTTAGAACCCTAAGAATAAAGGCCAGTGCATGGCGGTTACTGCTCATGGTGGAAAGAGCACCACTCATCTTCCCACGCCAGTTGATCAGCATGATGTTTGAGAGGAGATTATTGCGGCCAAGGATGCAGATACAGAAGATGATCGTGGCATGGATGGGGTAAGAAGTTTTTGATGCACCACAGAAGTTAAAGCCCATTCTTAGGCCTCCTCTTCCCTTCCCTCAAACAATTAAAAAGATGGAGGGGGAAGACAAGTTGAAGCACTTTCTCTCCATGCTAAAACAACTATCCATCAACATCCCTCATTGAGGCATTGGAGAAAATTCTAGGGTATGCAAATTACATGAAGGACCTGGTTATAAAAAAGTGCACCGTGACTCAGAAGCACTCCCAATAGCTTCCGCATTGCAATGCTATTACTACGAGGTCCTTGGTCCAAAAGTGAGAAGATCCCGGTGCTTTCACCATACCATGCACCATTGAAGATATGGAGTTCGCAAGGGTACTATGTGATCTAGATGCTAGCATTAATCTGATTCCCTTTGCGGTCTTCAAGGAGCTAGGATTAGGAGCCCCTACTCTGACAAGTATGTGGTTATTGATGGCTAATCACACAGTGAAGAAGTTCATGGGGATATTATATGATTTGCTGGTCAAAGTTGAAAAGTTCATATACCCAAATATTCTATGATCCTCGAATGCGAGGTTGATTTCAAAGACCCTATCATCTTGGGGAGGCCTTTCTTAGACACTGGACGAACTTTGGTGGACATAGAGAAAGGCCAACTCAAGTTCAGATTTTGGAAAGATGAGGTCATGTTCAATATCTGTCAGTAGGTAAAGAAATAAAATGACTTAATGGTGGTCTCTGTTGTTGAGACTACTGATGATGCTGAACCAGAAGTACCACTTGAGGTGAGATTGGGTGTTGATACTTTAGAAGCAGTGCTGATGAACTTTGATAGTGATGGCATCCCAGATTACAAGGAGATGGTGAATGCTCTTGGGGTGTCTTACGACCCTAGGCGTCAAACTAAGCTACAGCTAGATTTACAGAATTAGGAGTCACCACCCACCAAGCCATCCATAGAAGAACCACTGGTACTAGAGTTGAAGGCCCTTCTAGCACATCTAAGATGTCCATTCTTGGGAGCCAACAACACTTTGCTAGTTATAGTTGTTGTAGATCTGAATGATGAGCAGGCAAGCACCCTTGTTATGGTGCTTAAACAGTTTAAGAAGATGACGATCACAGATATCATTGGTATCCCTCTCAGGATATGTACACAGCACCAAAAGCATCTCAACCCCCTATTTAAGAGGTTGTATGCAAGGAGATCATCAAATGGTTGGATGCATGAGTGATCTCTCCGATTGTTGGCAATGAATGGGTGAGTCCAGTTCTGTGTGTTCCAAAGAAAAGTGGTATCACAGTGGTACGAAATGCCAACAACGAGTTGATCCTGATGCGACTAGTCACTGGATGGAGGATGCGCATGGATTATAGTAAACTAAATAAGTCAACCAAGAAAGACCACTTCCCTATGCCATTTATGGACCAGATGTTAGACTGACTAGCTAGAAAGGGTTGGTATTTCTTCCTTGATTGATAAAAGCTATAATTAGACCATAATTGCTCTAGAGGATTAGGAGAGGACAACGTTTACATACTTCTATGGAACCTTCGCATTCAAGAGAATGTCATTCAGGTTGTGTAACACTCCAGCGAAATTCCAGAGATGCGTGATGTCCATCTTCTCGGACATGGTGGAGGAAATGATTGAAGTCTCCATGGAAGACTTTTATGTGGTTGGAGACTCATTTGAGGATTTCTTAAAGCATTTCCATGTTGTGTTGCAAAGATGTGAGGAAAGCTATTTGGTGCTCTGAATTGGCAAAAGTGTCGCTTCATGGATAAGGAGGGTATTGTGTTGGGGCACAAGAAATCCAACAAAGGGTTCAAGGTTGATAGAGCTAAAGTAGAGGTGCTAGAGAAGCTTCCCCCACCTATCTCAGTTAAGGATGTGAGGAGCTTGCTGGGGCATGCAGGATTCTACCGGAGTTCATACAAGACTTCTCTAAAATTGCACACCCCTCGTGAAAGTTGCTTGAGAAGGATGTTAAGTTCATGTTCGATGAATCATGCCTCAATGACTTTGAATAATTCAAGCGTAAGTTGATTTCAACCCTAATCATTATAGCTCCAAATTGGTCAAATCCCTTTGAAATCACATGTGATGCAAGTTGGGTTGCGCTAGGTGTAGTTTTGGGATAGCACTAATAAAAGATACTACATCCAATACACTATGCTAGCAAATCCCTAAATGCAGCCCAGAAGAATTACACTATCACTGAGTAGGAATTACTCACAGTGGTCTTTACATTCGACAAATTCAGGTCATATCTATTGGGGGAAAAAGTGGTGGTGCACACATACCACTCATATCTAAGATACTTGATGGAAAAAAAGGAAGCAAAACCAAGGTTGATGAGATGGGCACTTCTTTCGCAAGAATTCAACTTCGTTGTCTATCGACAAAAAAGTGACAGAAAATCAGGTCGTAGATCACCTTTCTAGATCGAAAGATGGGGTAATGTCAAAGTTTGATGATGGATTGGAGATTAATGATTCATTTCCGTATGAGAGAGTGTTCGTAATGTCCTATGATTTAACACCATGGTTTGCAGACTATGCAAACTACTTGGTAAATGATATTGTGTTGCCCGATCTGAACATACATCAGCATCGGAAGTTCATGTCTGATGTGAGAAAGTTCTTTTGGGATGACCCATACTTGTTCCGCATATGTGCAGATAGGATTATTTTTCACTATGTTCTTGAGATTAAGATGATGATCATCCTTGAGGCATGTCACTTGTCATTAGTAGATGGGCATCATAGTAGAGTTCAGACAGCACATAAGATCTTACATTGTGGGTGTTACTAGCCTACCATCCCCCAGGATGCCCACCATTATGACAAGTCTTGTGACAGGTGCCAAAGAGAAGGTACTAATTCCCAAATATACGAGCTCCTTGTAAACCCTACTATGGTGATTGAGTTATTTGATGTATGGGCGGATAGACTTTATGGGCACTTTTTTTAGCTCACATGGAAACAAGTACATCTTAGTAGCTTTGGATTATGTATCGAAGTGGGTCGAGGCCCTGGCTCTACCCAACAATAAGGGCAACAGTGTTACAATATTTTTTAAAAGGAACATCTTCTCAAGGCTTGGAGCTCCTTGGGTACTCATTAGGAATGGAGGTTCTCACTTCTGCAATAGGCTCGTCAAGGCTCTTATTGACAAGTTCAGGTAAAACATTAGGTGACAACTCCTTACCATCCTTAGACGAGTGGGCTGGTGGAGGTGTCTAATAATCGAATAGATTGGTCACGGAAGCTGGATGATGCATTATAGGCATACTGAACAACATTCAAGACCCCCTTAGGTATGTTTCCCCACCAACTTGTCCTTGGGAAAGGCATGCCATTTGCTGATGGATTTGAGCATAAGGCAATGAGGGCACTGAAGAAGTTAAATCTGGATTAGAATGATGCAGCAAACTCTAGGCTGAGCTAACTTAGTGAGCTTGATGAGTTTCACTTGAAGGCGTATGAGAACTTAGCCTTGTACAAACAAAGAATAAAACTGCAACATGATCGTCTAATAGAGAATCGTCAGTTCGCACCAATGGACTTGGTGCCACTCTATAATTCTAGATTATAGTTGTTTCTTACGAAGCTCAAATCCAAATGGTTGGGACCCTTTCAAGTAGAACATGTCTTTGATCATGGGGCTATTGAGTTGGAGAGAAGAAATGGAGAAACTTTCAAGGTCAATGTCCAAAGAGTCAAACCATACCTTGGAAACGTGGAAGAAATAAAAATTGTGGAAGAATGGCATTTTGAGGAAGTCCGAGTACTCAATCCATCTATGTCAAGAAGCGATAATAAATTAGGAGCTTCATGGGAAGCAACCCTAGGTGGACACTGGCTCTTAGGCACCTAGGTATGATTTTGACCCCTTATACTTTGTTTTGCTTTCATTATGTGTATTAGGGACAATGCACCTCTTTTTCGATGGGGTGTTGGTAGTTATGGACCTCAGTGAAGTCTGAGTAGCTTGGATCCATAACTACCCCAATTTTTTATCCTGAGGTTTTCTTGCTTGTGTTTCTTTTCCCAATAGATATTTTACTTTCTATTGAACCGACACATTTAGGATGTCTTAGGTAGTATTTGTAGCATATAGTAATACTACCTGTGGCATATAGCATGTTTTGTGTTTTGTTTGAAAAATGATACCCACCAAAATTTTGATTAGTTAGTTTAGATAGAAACCATGCATGTTTGGGTGTGTTGACGATGTTTGTTCTGATAAGTGAGGGTAGATTGAGATAAAAAGCATGATAAGAGAGTCTTTTGTTGATGGTGTAGTCAGTGCCATGTGAGTGTGAGCTTAAATTGTTAAATTCATATATTGTGTGTTAATTCAGAATTTCCCTATTGCTCTAAGTTAGACTGTAGATTAGTTGGATTAGGAAAGGATCTTAGGCCATTGTTCTTAAAAGTTCACTTAGCCTAAATGATCAACCAAAATTGCAGCATATCACTTGTTCCTAATGCTTGAGATTAATATGTGCATATTCTTTTCAAATACTTAATAACCTAGCCTTATTAGTTGTAAAACCCTAAAATTAGCCCCGTTCCTTCTTTGAACATTGTGCACCTTGACTAAAGCAAAAAGCCTAAGTTGAGGGTGGCAACCAAAAGTGGGCCTGGTTCTGAGGATAGATATTATGCACTTCAACTCAAGACAAAAGACTAAGTTCAGGGTGGCTATTGTAAGGGTGAAATACAAAAATAAGGAGGAAGTTAGTGATACAGAGAAAAGGAGAAAATAATCATGTACTAGGGTGCAAGAAAAATAAGTGATGCTTTAGTTTGCGAGTCAAAAATAAAAAATAAAGTGTAAGAGCAAGGCAAAAAGCTAAAAAATGAAAAGAAAGCAGCCAGGAAAGCTTTAGATAGGAGAAAGGGAGAATGAGATGGAAAATAAAAGAGTTGGTAGGGCAAAAGTATAGGAAAACACAGTGTCAAGGAGGGTCTTTAGTCACTATGTTCCCAAAATACCATACCAAAGCCCCTTGAGCCTATATCACAAGCCTACTAAAGTGATCTTAGTCCAAGTTGTTGAAGGTATTAATCATGAATATAGGGACAAGCTTATGGTATTGGGCATGATGCATAAATATCGTTTGTGAGAGTGAGTGAATTTGCACAGTCCCAAGGTTACACATGAAAACATCATTAAGAGCCAGATATAAGACTTCAGTCTATGAGGGCAGTTGCATTGCATTGTTAGCATTAGACTTATTAAGTAATTGTAGATTTTTTATAGTACCTCACTTTTCATAGTTATGTTTTCACATGCACAAGTCTGTATTGGTTCACTAGATGGCTATCTGATTCCATTTTGAAAGAGTGGTATGGGTATCAAAGCTTAAGATTGATGTGATGAATGTCATTGGGTTGAGGTCTATGTGTTACTATATTACTTATATAGATTGATTCCCTCACTTGATGGAAATCAACTATTTTAATTTGAGGGCATTCATGTGCTATCAAAATACAACACTTTTGATTCTTAAAACTTAAAATTTTGTATGTTCTCAATGCGATGTTAGTTAGTTACTTCTTATGTGATTTTGTGTTATATTTGCAGGATTCCTAGGTTGGCCTTGATTTTGGAAAGGAAGGACAGAAGTTACTGATTTTGATACAATACGAGACCCTTTACATGGCATAGTTCACTCTACGGGTCATGAAGTGGGTTTCATGGAAAATTCCAGTGAGGGGACGATTTTCTAAAATTAATTTTATGAACATACAGACAGGTAAGGGATTGATTTATGAGTCATAGCATTTGGTTCATGCCCTGAGGATTAGAGATGAGGGACTTTCTAAAGATTCATCAGACGAAATCCCTTACGGGTTGTAAACCACTTCAAGGTTCATAGAGAGGTATTGTAGACTTAAATTCTAAATTTTCAGCAGCACTATGCGAGACCCAGATTGCGGGCCATGGAATGCAATACGGGCCGTAAACTTATTAGTGAGGCATGCCAATCTATCTATCGTATTGTGTTTAGGACTTTTGTTTTGAATATTAAAAATAGGTTGCTAGGTTATTTTTCATGAAGTTTACGTACAATACATAGAGAACTCAACAATTAAAGAGGAAAAATAGTAAGATAACATTGGAGAGTTTTTAGAAATACTTATACAATTTGATCTTTAATCTTGTAATTTTCCTTGACGTTGGATTTTAAGTGATGTGTTATGTTATTCCAATTCATAAGTTTTGCATCTACAAAAACTATGAGAAGCTAAATCCACAAATCGGGTTGTAGGAACTGTAAAGAACTAACAAGGTAAAACCAGATAATGTGTAATTCTTGGAAAGTGTGCATGCATGTATTTATTAACTCTCTTAACTTTGCATGTTTTCTAATGGTGGCCAACATTAGAACCCGCTTACTATTACTGAATAGAAAAGGTAGTAATAAATAGGAAAAAAAGATTAATTAACAGGATTCGATTGATGTGTTCTCAAATAATCAACCGAACTAGGCCAAGGAGAGGTTGTACTAGGACTAATAGGTAGGGGTTAGTAATGCACACTACGGAGATGGGACAACTCACATAGTGAAATTCACCTCTCGCCTGGAACAAAGGGTTGGTGAACTTAACTTTCTGTCCTAAAGGCTACAAACTAGAAAAAGATTAGGTTATCCGGTGATACTAAGTTAGGAAATCATGGGGAACACAATACCCTAGTTTCTCTCCATATTGATTTATCTCCTTTGTATGTTATGTTTACTTTTCTATTGATTATTGTAACCCCTACCCCTTTTGGGGAAGTAAGTTCATTAATCACTCAAGTTGCATGGATTGAATTCTCTTAAGTCTACGTATTCCCTTGGGTTCGACCCTAACCTTGGTTAGGTTCTATTTCTTGGTAATGACAACTTTATCCTCAAAAAGGAGGTGTAACTTAGGTTACATCAAGAAACCGGACGAGGGGGAGGAGAAAGTTCCCCTTGAGAGAATTCTTGGGATGGAGATGGGGCTATAGAATTGGAGTCAGTATTGAAGTAAGAAACAAGACCCATTTTTTTGGGAGTGCAATTGAAGTCTTTCAGTTCTAAGGGAGATTTCTTGGAAAGGAGATAATAAAATGGGTGTATAGAATTCTAAATTAAGGAGAGGCCTTGGGAACTTGAAGTGGCAGCATCAAATGATTGATGCAAACTTTCAACACTCTAACTGATGTTTGAAATCCCCAGGGAAGTGATAATTTCTTTTAAGTCAACAAAAAATCTCACAAAAAAGTCCATTAGAGTTCATGTAGAGGGACCAGGTTCTCAGGATAGTGACTCCAAACAACTTCTCTAGAGGTGTGCACATATCAATAAGTTATGGACATACAAAGGTAGAAGCATACCTAGTTCAGTGATGAATGGATCAACTTCTTTTGATTTTTGATGTTTTACTGTTGTTGTGGGAACTAAGGGTACTATCATTAGTTCCATGTTAATGAATCCATGTCTACCAAATGGTTCCTGAACCTATACATAGAGATAGTGATTGCTTATTTCATACACTACTAAAGTTCAAAATGAAATACCAAGACAAGATAAGATGAGGTTCATATTCCCATGACTAGGCCTAGATAAAGTTGATTGAGCTCAAAGTGGTCTCTTGCCAATTCTTTGGTGAAGATGTCAACCACCTGGTCCTCCGTCTCGTAGAAAACCATTTCACTTAACCCCTTTTCTATATTATCACGCAAAAAGTGATATCCGATATCAATATTCTCGGTACACTTGTGGTGAACCAGGTTCTTGTCTATGTTCACTATAGTAGTGTTATCACACATGATAGGGAAGCAGTCAACTTTCACTCTAAATTCTAGCAGTTGATGTTTGATCCATAGAAGTTGATGCAACAGGAAGAGACAACCATATACCCAGCCTTAGCAGTAGACAGGGCAACTGGATTTTCTTTCTCTGCAGCCCAGGAGAACAAACAAGGCCCTAGAAAGTGTTCCATTCCAGAGGTGCTCGTTCGATCAACAAGGTACCCAGCATAATTAGCATCGGCAAATCCTACTAAATTAAAGGAAGATCCAGTAGGGTACCAAAGAAGATGGTTCATGGTTCCTTTGAGATGTGATAAGATTTGTTTCACATCCTTAAGATGAGACTCTTTTGGTTTTGACTAAGATTAGGCGCACATGCCTACACTAAACACAATGTCAGGCCAGCTAGCAGTAAGATACAGAAGTGACATTTCATCCACCCTAGCTCCTGCTTCATCAATGTTCAACTTAGTTGTCGTCGCCATGGGAGTGTCACTCATCTTGGCATTAGACATCCCAAACTTTGTCAACAGCTCTTTGATGTACCTTTTTTAATGGATGGAGGTACCCTCCTTTGTCTGATGAATCTGAAGGCCCCAAAAGAAGTTAAGTTCACCATCATGCTCATCTCAAATTTGTTGCTCATAAGCTTCGCAAACTCTGCTCCAAGGGCCTCATTAGTTCCTCCAAAGATGATGTCATCAACATAGAGCTAAAATATGAGGACATGCTTTCCTTTCTTCTTGCAAAACAGAGTATTGTCGATCATTCCCCTGCTATATCCATGACTTAGTAGGAAACTAGGCAGTTTATTAAACTAAGTTTGAGGTTCTTGTTTCAGTCCATGCAGTTCTTTGTCTAGCTTGTACACATAGTCTAGGAGCTCAAAGTCTTCAAAACCTAAAGGTTGACTCACGTATACCTCCTCTTGCAGATACCCATTGATAAAGGCACTCTTAATGTCCATCTGATATAGCTTGAACTCCATTTGATTTGCAAAGATATCAGTATTTTGATGACCTCAATGCGTGCCATAGGATCAAAGGTCTCATCATATTCATAAACTCTTCTACGGCTCGTCTGCATGTTCGTAAAATTAACTTCAGAAACTTGGCCCCTCACTGGAATTCCTTACGAAATCACTGTACGGCTCGTAGAATGGTTTACCGCCCATAAGGTGTCTCGTATAACAGCAAATCTACAGCAACTTGTGTAACTTTCCCTCAAATCATGGCCAACCTGTAATCCTGCAAATATAAACACAAAAACACATAAAATCTACTAATATCACACTGAAAACATATAAAATTCCAAGTTTTAAGCATCAAAAGTGTTGTATTTTGGCAGCGAATCAAAATCTCAAATTTTCTAGCCACATATGGCGTCACAAAGGACATAGTTGCACGCAGATCAAGCAAAGCATAACAATCAAAGGTAAAGACTCAAAGCATACCCATCACAACATCTGGGGCAACCTCTTGATCCTGTTGGTTCCTTAATGAATATAGACGATTTGTTCCTCCGCTTGTCCCTAGTGTAGCACCTCTTTGGTTACCTTTGGTTGCTGGCACTGTAGTACATGATTGTGCCTTATTGCCCCAAAGTGGATATTCCCTCTGAAAAATGACCTATCTGGACACACCTGTAGCAACCATTTCCTCCCTCTTCGCATTCTCCCAAATGCATCCTACCACACTTCCTAGCTTTCTTTTCGAGCCAAGGGTCACATTGGCATGAGAACCCTCTGCTTTAAAGTTCAACTGACCTTGGGACCTTCAATCATACCTGTTATTTGGAGTCAGTGGACTGGCTGATTATGGTGCATACCCTGAATACCTTTTCTGAAAGTAAGACTTTTCCCCTTTATTCTATTTAGTTTGGCTAGGTTCAGCCCCTGCTGACTTAGCCTTCTTACGCAAATGCTCCTCTCTATCCCTCTTCTTGTCTTCTTCAAGTTGTTGAGCATACACCATGAGTCTAGAGATGTTCATGCCTAGGATCAATAGAGTTGTCTTGCTGTCCTTCTTCACATGCCTGGCCAAGCTAGATATAAACTTTTTCATCCTCTCCCTCATGTCTTGAACCATCTCTAAAGCATACCTAGATAGTTGAATGAACTTGAGGTTGTATTCTCTGACAGTCATCCCCTCTTGCTTCAGATTCACAAACTTCTCAATCTTTGCCTCCCTCAACTCTTGGGGAAAGAATTGATCAAGAAAGGCAACCTCAAACTCACTCCACCCAGCGAGCTCTTACCTCATCCCTCTTCCCACTAGTTATACCACACATTCGCTACATCCTTAAGCTAATAAGAGGCAAATTCAACTCCTTCAATCTCGGTAGCATACATAGCCTTCAACATCTTCCACATCTCATTAATGAAGTTTTGGGGGGTCCTCCTCAACCTCGGACCCTGTTAAGACTTGTGGGGTCATTCTCAGAAAGTCCTTAAGTCTAGTGGAGGCTGATAGCTCGTGGGAGCTAGAACTAGGAGCCTGTGAACCTTGAATCCCACTCTAAGTGGCTACCAACTGGGTGAGAATAGTAATAGCTCCCCAAAAATCAGCCTTTGTGGTAAGAGCAGGTGGAGCAATAGGCACTTATGGAATTCTAGTGGTCCTAGCTAGTCGACCTCAGCCTCTTGTCCCCATTTGGGTAGGCAGTTTAGATGAGAGATTCTCAGCATTGCTAGCTGAAGCATCTCTTTAGTGGTGCTATAGTTAGAAGGCATGATCTGCAAATGCATAATGCATGAACCAGAAAAGAGTTTTATAGAGTTAAAACTCTATCGCACGAACTCAGAATACAAGAAAGTGTAACCCTTCTTAATGTCCCATAGCCTCCTATTTATAAAATGTAGTGCACAACAAACCTATAAACAAGACTCTACCAGACATGGATTCATAGACTCCCTAGGACACTTGACTCTGTGCTCTCATATCAAGTTGGTCACGTCTCGAGGGGGGACCCTTGGCGTGCCGGTAGTTGAAGAACCATTGTTGATTCCCCAAGAGAACCACCTTGCCTTATCGTCACATCTTAATCAACAGTGGAAGAATGCTCGAATAATGTCATGAAAGAAGTAATAAAGATATTATAAATTAATCTCCAATTAAACCAAGTCTGGAAGATAAAATACTCAATGATACTCTACTCAAGGTCCATGAAACCTCTACTTCAAAACATCCAGATGCTACCACGAAAAACCATGGTTACCCAACTTAGAGTAAAATAGAAAAAATAGTAACATAATAGAAAGGCTCCTTCGAATGGCAAGGAGTGCTCACCAACTCTGGAAATCAGGAAATTTGAACTTCAACGATGTATCTACTGAAGTCCTCTATCACCTGCGTGTGCATCATTAATGATGCAGGACCAAATGGGCATCAATACATGGAATATAATGCTATATAAGAAACAAATAAGTCTCAGACTCAAATTAACTAACTCGACTCAAAACCCAACTCATCCACCTCATAATTCAAATCAAATAATGATGCAAATTTAAAGTTTTGAAAACCAAGCTTTAGGATTAGACTCAATGTTTAATGCAACTCAGTTCAAAAATCATGCTATATTAACTCAAGTGTTGCTTGGAAGTTTCTCTAACCTACATAACTCTCCACCACTATGAGTTTTGGTGAAGCACAACAAAGAAGACATCACTGCCATTCCCGTCCCAAACTTGCCAAGGTGAAGGACATCACCCTCTCTCTCTCGAATCCTAAGAGTGTGTCATCTATTAGGACATGGGCCGCCGAAGCTAGCTGCGTGACCATCATACATTAGCAACGTAGTTCTAGGGTTTTTCCATTCACCCAACTCGGTGCTCAATACTCCTCTCAAGAACAAAATATGCTCATGAACATCAACTCAAACTCATCTCAGTTTAGCTCAACTTAGCTTTCTCAAATAACTATATAACTCGGAATTAGAACTCAATACAGTGTAACTCAAGCCTCTAACTCACATTATGCAAGACTCTTACTAATTATAGTCATTTAACATCATATCAACCATGCTCAACACATAAGACAGATTAGGTACTCATCACATGAATACATGAAACAAGAAAATGTACTCCTTAGGCTCAACTTACTCAACTTAGAAAATTAGATTCATAATCTTAATTCAGTTAACATGCAAGGAACACAATAAGTTTTAGGGCTAAGATATCAAGCATAGAATTAATATACCTATTTCATGGTAATAACAATCCTACTCCTCAATTTACTCAAGTATATTCATAAAGACTCAAACAAGTGTAAGAACTTAGAACTCAGAATCACAGGATTTACATTATTCAATTTCTAATCACAAAATCGACTCAAGTAGGCGAACGGACGCATGGATGAACTCAATCCAATGCTTTATATAGTCGTACATACCTGGAATGAAGGATGATGCAATTCTTTACAAGGATTTGACCCTGACCTCAGGAACCCTAACTTCTTTTCTTCTTTTCTCATGAACTCTAATCTATGTTGTGCTGAAGAGGCTTTTAGAATGATTTTAGAAAATCCTTTTCAACTTAAAAAAAACTTATTTGATCATATTTTAAATTTAGGAGGGTTTGAAAAACGTTTGGAATGCCCCTCACTAAATGAAGAAAAAGGTTTGCCTCACAACAAGGGGGTCCGCACACTTTAGAGTAATTTTCACCGAAAATTTTACGAACGAGTTTTCTAATTTCGTAAAAACTTTTTTGGAAAAAAATTAAGTGTTGATTAGTGGCAGGTGCGTGTCGCACTCCCTCATTGGAATTCACTTTCACATCGAAAAATTATGTTTTAATCCAGTTCCTCTAAAAATTAAATGAGACCACTTTCTCACTCAATTTTTTATGTTGAACACATATCCGAACTTGAATTTTTCATCGAAACATTAGAAGACGCATTATGCGTACATCTCTCCTCAGGGGTAGTTTGGTAATTTTACCGAGCATTACCGCAAGTTCCTTTTTCATAGACAGATCTGCCTCTTGATTGTTCATCCTCCTTTCCTTAAGAATGCATGGCTCAATTCTGAGTTCCTTGGCCTTCTCAAGATTATTTTTCCTGTATTCAAGCACTTAGAGAGGGAAGAACTTGATGAAGTGGTGGAGGCTTCCGCGCTTGTGACAGGGTTGTTCCTTAAGATCCTTGTCAATATTTCTCTGGGAACCTTTCTTTGACCTCCTGTTCTTTTTCACAACACCCTTTGAAACCTCTTTGTTATAAGGGCGATGTTTTCATCTTCATAATCTTTCTTCTCAGTGGCCTTGAGGACTAGGTTCTTGTCTTTCCTCTTGTTATTAAGCTGCTTCTCCTGGTGGACCTTCAGCTCGTAGGTCAGAAGTGTTCCCATCATCTCATCCATGGTCAAGGTGTTAAGATCTCTTGCTTCAGTGACGGTCTCCACTTTACTTTCCTAAGATTCAGGCAAGACATTCAACAGCTTTGGAATGGCCTTTCCAGTAGGAATAATTTTGCCAAGTGAGTTGATTTCATTCATTATAGCAGTGAATCAAGTGTGCATATCCTGTATAGTTTCACTGTCCAACATTCTAAAGAGCTCATACAGTCTGTTGAGATTGTTGATTTTAGCCTTCTTGACTTGGGGGGTTCCTTCATGTGCTATCTGAAGAGTGTCCCAAATTGTTTTCGCATCTTGACACGCCGAGACTCTATTGTACTCATCAGGATCAATGCCACAAAGCAGAATCTTTTTCACCTTGGCATTGTTATGGATTGCCAGCTCATCAGCAACATCCCATTCATTACGTTCGTTGGGAACTCGAGTATTGAACGTAGGTCCATCCTTCATAAGGATCGTTGGTCTGTCTAGGATGATGTTCTAGATATCCGATCTTTCCCTAACTATGTGATCCATCATGCAATTTTTCCACCATTCATAGTAGTTTCAATAAAATAGTAGGGCCTTTTTTGAGAATCTCCCTCTTGAGAAGTAGGTAGAGCTTCCATTGAGCTTTTCTAGGTGGTTAGCATTGATTCGGAAAGACCTTCTCTGATACCAATTGAAAAGACTGCTTTCGTTGTCCTACTAGCATACCTGGTTGGATAGTAGTACCAACTAAATAAGTATGAACAGAATACCAAGGTAAACACAAAATGTATAGTGGAAAAACTCCTTATTCAAGGGAGAAACAACCACTACCTACACTTGTAATATCTCAACAACTTTGCTACTTCAAAACTGAACAATGTCAACTTACTGCAACACTCAACTCACCAATCTTTACTCACGTAACTAGCAACAAACGAGAGTCAAATCCACTCTCAACAACAACTCTCAAAGAAAACAATCTCTTACAATTATTGTCCCTAAACAATGATTTTAAGAAGATTGCAATAGTTGAACAGTCAAGAAAACTTAACTCTAGATATTGCTTGAATGCTCTCGTGCCACTAGTTGCTTGAAGAATTCTCCTGTTTTCAGATTTGCTAAAGTTGCGACTACTATGGTTAAAGATTGTTTATATAGTTGATCCTAGAGTCACTCCTTTCTTGGACTCCTTTTTGAGTAGCACGTGAACACTTTTCCTTGTCGAGGTCCTATTTTTATTCTGTTTCTTTTTTTTTTTTTTGAGTCCTTTCCAGATCCTGTTTGCTTAAGTGGCACTCTTACTCCTAGTGGTATTCTGTTTCTAGACTCCTGGTGCAGCATCCTTGACATGGTTCTATTTATGATCATCAAAACTATGTAGATGAACCTACAAGATCCTAACAGTTTGGTATGAAGTACTAGTAAAACTTTTTCCATGGAAAATGTGTTCCTAGAAAATATTTTTCTGGAAAACAAGTTGCTTTTTTTTCTCGTGTTTGGTAGGTGAGTCAAAATTTTATCGAAAAATACTTTTTATTGTTTGGTTAGTAAATGAAAATATTTTTTTGGAAAATATCTTTTATTTTTGGCTAAAGAATAGAAAATATCTTTTAGAAAAATAGTTTCTAACAATGAAATTAACTTCGATTCAGGATCTAACCCCCATACCTAATGCGAGATTCAATTCAACTTTCTACCCAAGATTCGACTGTGGGTGATTCTTTGGGGGGGGGGGAGGGCAGTGGGTGGAGAATATTTTTTCAAAATGTGAAATATTTTTCAAAAATATTTTTTTATTTTATTTTATTTTTTAAAAAAAATAATTTTTTATTATTTTCCTTAGGTTTTAAAAGGAAGTCATTTCCTTAAATTTGAGGAAAATGAGTTTATTTGGAAAAGATTTTTCAAACACATTTAAGCTAACCAAACATGAGAAAATTTAAAAATATTTTTCAAAATATGTTTTCCTCTATATCAAACACACCCTTAGGTAAAGCACATAAATGAAACCTTTAAATTATTTCAACGATTAGACAAATATTCCAACTTATTCAATAAATAAATAGACAACTCTATGTTCCGGTGCTCAAATTTAGGAGTGGGCATTCGATTTTTCTTTTCCATTTCTTTCAAACTTCAATTCGATTCTTCAATTTTGGTTATCAAAAATTGTGCTTCAAACATGGAAATAAACTAGTTTGGTCTGATCTTTTTCAATTTTTATGTGATTATTTTTTTTTCAAAGTAAATCATGATAGATAAAAATTTAAAGAATATGGCTAGAGTGAACTGTTACAAGCCATGAGCATTCACTTTATACAGAATGTAAATTGTGTTGAGAATTCTGAAGAGCTCTGGAAAGTTTTCTATAGGTCCTGCATGGGAAAATTTAAGGCAAAGGGGAGAGGTCCAAGGACATTTTAATTTTAATCAAATATAAATGAAAGAAATACCTTGTAAAGTTTCTTTCGACCCTAAAAAAAGAAGTTACATATTGGAGGAGTTCTGATAAGGCAATGGCCCATTTTTACAACTGAAAGACATTATATACAAATGGTGAGCTTATGATGCATCTCCAAAGCTCGGACCTATGTATAAAGTTGTTTTTGTGGCAAATCTGGAAGAAGTGAAACACTAAAAATCATGTCTATTGCAAGTATGACACTGAAAATCCACATGACTAGATGTATCGATCCTTGGATGATTTTGTGAAGTTTTTAGAGGATTACACTCCTAGGATTGGATATAAAATGATTTTCCCAAGTAAGGACTTTCAAATGGAGCTTCAAAGGGAAACTTTGGCCTTAGCTCAGGAGCTTTTTGTATCAGAGATGATTTGGAACAGTTTGCATATGGTGACAAAAGGAGGTTTGGGAAAAACTCTAATCTCGTAGCTAAAATATTAGCTTTGAGGCTAAGATTAGAGTATTGTATTGAAGAGAATTTGATGCCACTGATTAGATTCTTTGTTTCTGAGAAAATTTTTTATGACGAATTGTTGTATACGACATTTCTAGAGGAGTTACTCAAAAATTAGTTTCTAAAGAATGTAATTTTATATGGATTACAATATAATATGGCAAAGAACATAAGCAATAAGGGCAAGTGGTATCTCAGGACAGTGAAATTTCTAAAAATGAAAAACTTGATTACACTGAAAGTGTTCATGGAAAGTTACATGTCATTAATGAGATTATTCTTTCCACTGACATACTAGACAAACTCAGGTTACAAAAGATCTTAGTGTTGAAATAAATATGGGATGATTTTATTTCCTTTATTTGGTTTCTACATATCTTACCATTTTGAAAGGTTTTTAGCGTAATTTTAGCTTCATTTCTCTTCAACATTGGTATCAGCTCCTTGTTGAGCTCGATCTGTCAAAAAAATAAAGTTAGAGGGATTGTAAAAATCTTGTTTAATAGTTATTTTTGGGGTGAATGTAAGCTATATTGGTGAAGGCAACTCTGATCTATGGATGGAGGAGTTGACATTTTTATTTGATCGGATGTCATGGCATTTGTGAAACTTGACGAATGCCTCCTATGAAAACGATCAAAACTATTACTCTTTTATAGACATGATGATGTTGTTGCACTAGATATATGTTGGATTCATCCACTATCGTGTCCTCTCCGGCTCCACCATGAGAGGTGTGTAGTGAGCTTTGGACAGTGGCTAAGATGAAGAAACTTTGCTTTTCTTCAGTTTTTTCTAGACTCTTCTCTGTTTATTGTTCGATTTGATTCTTCAAATATTTTCCTAAAATCAGGTTATTGATTTTTCACTTACTTGGGTTGGGCTTTTTGTCCCAAGTCCCTTCCTCAATAGATTATGCTTCCATTGGACCTTTACCGACTTAATCTCTTTGGTCCTTAGTTTTTGGACACTACAACCAAGAAATGTAACTATTACAAGTGGCTCTTTCTCATAATGAAGATTCTTATTCAATAACACTGAGTACCACTTAATGATATAATCTCCATCCTTATGATACTTTTTCAACATGGACACATGTAATATTGGATAGACTCTATAAGCCATTGACCCTGCACAATCAAGAATCTTAAATGGGCCAATGTAGTGACGACTGAGCTTGCTTTTCCTATTGAATATCATAACACCTTACATGGGGGACACCTTCCGAAGAACCTTCTCACTAGTCTGAAATGTTATATCCCTAACCTTATGATCTACATATTTCTTTTGTCGACTCTGGGCTACCAGGTGCTTAGCTTGGATACTTTTTACCTTATCTTTCACATCCTTTACCAAATTAACCACCAAAGGTTTCACATCTCTACCCATAAAGTGCTTCAAATGGAGCCATGCTAATTCTTGATAGATAATGCTTATTGTAGGAGAACTCACACATTGGTATAAACTTTTCCAATGGCCTCCAAAATCAATTATGTATGCCCTCAACATGTCTTCCAATACTTGAATTATTCTCTTGGGCTTTCCATTAGTCTATGGATGAAAAGCTGTGTTGAAAGTGAGTTGAGTATGCAACTCCTCGAATAACTCCCCTCAACACTTTGATGTAAATTGCATACCACTTTTGGAGATGATAAAGAGTGGCGATCCATGTAGTCTTACTATTTCTTTCACACGAATTTTTGCCAACTCTTGAGAATGAAATTCACTTTGAGTGGAATGAAGTGGGCTGATTTTGTTAACTTGTCAATCATAAGCCAAATGTTGTCATACTTTCCCAATGTCTTAGGAAGACCCACCACAAAATTTGTGGTTATTCTTTCTCACTTCTATTTAGGAACGGATATCTTCTAAAGTAATGTTACCATTCTTTGGTATTCATATTTCAGTTGCTGAAAATTTTGACAATTAGCCACAAATTCGGCTATGTTTTTCTTCATATTACATCACCAATAGTCATCTCAGATTTCGATACATCTTGGTCATACCTAGATGAATGGCATGCCGCAAGCTATGAGCATTTGGGAATACTCTCTAGATTATGTTGTCATCCTTCCCCTAAAAATGAGTACAACACTGGCATAAAGAGTAATATCTTGTGCCTTACCCAGTACAACTTTCTTTCTGAGCTCATTCAAATTCTCATCTTCAACTACTTGTCCTTGATCTCTTCGATAAAAGTAGGACTAACCTCAATACTGGCCAACACCCCATCTTTCTCTGAGATGCCTAGCTTCATGAACTTAGTCTCCTATGCCTGAATCTCTCTAGCCAAGATCAGTTAAACACCTCCAAACTGGCTTATCTATCTATTACTAGTTGGTTTCCAGTTCAATGCATTTGCTACCGTATTATCCTTACCTGGATAATATTGAATGGTGACATCATAGTCCTTAAGTAACTCTATCCACCTTTGATGTCTCAAATTCAAGTCTTTCTAAGTAAACTGTAGATTGTGATGATCAGTAAACACTTCACACTTAACACCATAAAGATAATGTTTTCAAATCTTGAGAGTAAACACAATCGCTGCCAACTCCATGTTATGCATTGGATAATTTCTTTCATGAACTTTTAACTCTCTGGAGGCTTAAGCTATGTCATTCTTATCATGCATCAACACAACACCCAAACCTTAATGTGAAATATCAATAAATAATAAAATTCTTCTCTTCAACCGACAATTTGTGGATTGAAACTGTAGTCAAAAGGGTCTTGATCCCTTGAAAGCTCTCCTCACTCTTGTCGATCCACTCAAAGAGTACTTCTTTCTGATTTAACCTTGTCAAGTGCGTAGCAATCGAAGATTTATATAGTTGTTGAGTCAGTTAGAGTGTCCATCTAACCATTATAACTTAAATAGATTATTTATGTATTTCACATTCTTTTTGTTCCTTATAATGAAAATGTCAATATTTCCTCCAAGTATCGAAAAAAATATTAACCGATTTATTATAACAAAAAACTTAAGTAAAAAAATATTTACTCAACTATGCCTAGCCAAATTGTCATAGAAATAATATTATGTCCCTAATGTAATGTTTTCTTTTCCTTTTCTGTGATATTTATAAAAAAATGTTGAATACTTTTATGTAACACCCAACAACTTCTAAGTAAAGACCCAAAGTCTTATCTAGATGTATTTAAGTCAAAACTTGATGTTATATAATTTATACTTACATGTTTAGGTCCCTTACTAAGTGTAGTAAATATATCGAATATGATTTAGGGTCCTAAGAGACCTCTAATAGCAAGTCAAGTTCAAAGCATTCTTACCGACTACGTTTTTTTCACTAGTTCATGCAAGAATCAAATTTAGATGATCATAACCTTTAGCATATTTAAGATTATGTGGCTTATGACCTATCCAATAAAATGTCGATGAGTCTTCTATCTGACTCCACTATGCATTAGTTGGAGTGCGAAATAAAAAGTTATGACCATCTTATCAAAGACTATCCTAGCAGAGTTTTCAGAGTTTGTCAACTACGAGCCTCATTTACAGATCATAAAGTGAAGTAGGACCCATAGTTTGACTCATAAAACCAACTGCAGAAATTAGTTCTTCTTGACTGATTTTCACAGACCCAATTACAGGTTGTAAATTTATCTACATACAATAATTTGAGCCATAAAATAAAGTGCTGAAACTTGTTTTTAGGACTGAATTTCATGAATCTGATTACGGGTAATAAATATAATTATGAGACATAATTTGTCCTGTAGAATAAAATTTAGAAACTTAATTATGTAGCCGAATTTCCACATAAAGGATCTATGGTCCGTAGATCAAACCACAGACCATAGATGTCCCTTGTGGTAACAGCTTTTTTTAATTGGGATTGTTTCAATCCTTTTACATTCTTTTTATGCCTAAACACAATGTTTTAACTTCTGTTAGGGGAATATATTTCATAAAGTACTCAATCTTCTTTCTCTTCTATGCTCTCAACTCTGTAAATTCGGAAAATCCAATCATAAGAAAAGCAAAAGCTAGGGTTTCAAGGCTTTCTAGCAAGTTCTTCTTTTTAAGTCGAATTTTGTCACATATGTAAGGTTTCAATGACAGTATCCCTTCATTCTCGTGCCTGAAGTATTTTGATTTTAAGAATTCTATAGGATTGTTAGAACCAACCAAAGTTAGGGCTTTTATGAAGTTTATGATCTTTCCTTATTAATTCAAGTTTTCATTGTTCCACTTCAGTTTGAAAACCTTATTGTATTGGTTTAGTATAATTTTTGTGTTTACTCAAACTCTTATAGCTTTTCAGCATAAAAACTAACATGATATGCATTTCAATCTCAACAAAGAGTGTTTTGGATATGACTTTTGAGTTAAGTCTCTCATATGATGCAATAGATAGATGGTTTTTGTACCTATGAGATTTTATATGAATATATGATATTTCAGAAGGACTATTAGCACTGACATGACACAAATTTAGGACATTCAAATTTCATAACTACGTGTCACTATTGCATTATGTTTAACCGCTATGTTGTTTAACCATTTGGCCTTGAAAAGATCAAATTAGTGAATCCACATAGATAAATAGGTTGTATACTCTAGTAAGGTATAGGGAAGCCCTTCTAACTGGGATTATAAGTTGGACATCATGAGATCACATAGTGTATGTCGATTATATGAAACTCCCCAAGTGATGCACTCTTTAAGTATGTCATTTTATATATATGATCATGCAAGCTACTGAATTCGACTAAGCAAGTTACTGAATTAGACTAACCTTTATAACTTATATGTGTGTATGTGCACTTTTCAAAAGGAGGTTTAAACTGATACTTATGCATAGGCTCCAACTGTTTCTTTCCGATTACTTTGATATGTTACGATTTTTTTATTTTTTAATCCTTTAACTGTTTCCCATATGGTATCTAATATGAGTATGTTAGTGTCCCTTGCATACTCAATACATTCCATGTATTGACTTATACTTTTCTTTGTACTGCATCCTTTTATATGTAGATACCAAAGTCCATTCTCAGACTTGTGGCTAGTAAGATTGCAGGATCTCTGATCAATTGTCGGTGAGTCCTCCTCACTTAGTGATTTTATGGATTTAGTTATTTTGACTTTCCTTGTGTTGTCTTTGGGCTTTTGAAAATAGGTAGAGGCTATGTCCCAGCAACTTATTTTTTATTCTAGGCAGTAGAGGCTATATTTAAGACATTAGTATTTCAATACATGGATTTCCTTTTTGTTATGCATTTAATTTTCTCTTTACTTTCCTTTGATATGATTTAATATGTTTTGCCAAGGGTTAGCCTGAACACTCGTGGTTCTAAATACCCTGTCTCAAATAGGGTGTAGATTCCGATCATGATGAATTTGGTATCAAAAACTTGGGTTCAAGTGTTCTAGGATGTCTTAAAAGACACATCTAGTAAAGTACTTTTTATAGATGTGAAGCATGCTACACGTATAAGGAGGCTACAAGATGTTTAGGAAATAATTTCCTTATTTCTTGATCTTATTTGTCGATAGACTTTATTTATCTCCTCTAGTTCATGCTTATGTGTATTTTAGGTCATGTCTTCAAGAAGAGATGTCGGTCGTCCCTAAGGATGGCAACGTGGAGGGGTGGAGTGGGTACGGCATGGGTTTAGAACTATGCGGCCCGAGGTCAATTTAATGTTATGTGGGGCGGGATGGGTTGGAGTAGCTACTTTTATAACAAATTCAGTGCAGAACGGGTTTAAAAAACCAAATAGGAATATTAAATCTTTGTAATTAGTAAAAGATCAAAGATATAAACTTCTTGTATTAAGCATTAACTGTAATTTTATTTTTTCTAAGATTTATACTAGACATATTCGGTAAACTTTTAGTTATTAAAATATTAATTAGAAACTTTTAATTAACAATTAAGAAATAATTGTTGAAATGTCAATTAAAAATAGTTAATTAGTTATTGAGATGTTAACTAGTGAAAAGTTTTTGAAAACAATTATAAATTTTTATTTTTCATATTAAATTCAATTAAAAAATAAAAGAACTTAAAAATTTAAGCGGGGCAGGTTTATGGGGGCAAGGTCTATGCAGGGTGGGGTGGGACGGTTTAAAAAATTTGGGGTTGAGCTCAACCCACTCCGCACCTGCCCCATTGCCACGCCTACTCGTCTGATGCAACAAGAAATAAAGGACACCCCACTAAAAGTAATAAGAATCCTTAAGACCCACAAGTTCTCATCAGAACAAGAGGGCCCAATGCACTAGTTTCGCCTTAGATTGTAGTTACTGAAGCGTAGTTTCACAACACTATTTAGATGTTGGCTTAGGTTGTGACAATGTAGGTTGATTGTCAGGACGTAGGCCTACAGGCCATCAAGATATTCTAGAAACATCAAGGATTTGTGAATTCTGAGAATGAACCTACTAGAGTTCACAGGGTACAAAATTAATAAGGATCCAGATACCTTTATGGATGAGATTCAGAAGGTGTTTTAGGTAATGCATGTTGGGGTGTAGAGTGCATGCAAGGACCTGAACTTTGAACGACCTTA
This sequence comes from Solanum clarkiae, assembly GCA_011800125.2. NCBI lineage: Eukaryota > Viridiplantae > Streptophyta > Magnoliopsida > Solanales > Solanaceae > Solanum > Solanum clarkiae. The sequence continues at coordinate 6,836 of JAABOM020076965.1, read as the reverse complement.
ATGGAGGTTGAAAATTTTGTTTCAAAAAGTTTTGGAACAAGGTGACACCCTATGGTAGCCAACACGGTCTATGTAGGGCTATCCGGACCGTGTGGAGCTTCCTTGGGGTGGCCCTTGGCCTATGGAGTATGTTTGTCCCTTCAAAGTGGAGTTTTAAACTAAGACACACTACACTTGGACTCCTCATGGTCCGTGTGATACTTCAAGGACCATGTGGTGGGCCGTGTGGTTGCCTGGGCTTAAAATCCCATAATTTTGGGACCAAGTATAGTGCTACGCGAGTACATGGCCCGTGTTGCCACCCATATGACTTCCAGAGTAAAATATTTTCTAAGTGTTGGATCACAAACTTGGAATTTTGTCCTGAAGAATTTTCTAAGTGAAGTGGTTCGGAGGACCATATGGTTCGCGTAGAGTGGAACTGGCTATAAGTCAGCCATGTGAATGCCTTCATCGAATTTTTTCTATGAATGGAATCTTCAAGAGCAAGGTAAGCTCACTTTCAAGCCTTCAATTCAAGCTTATTTATGTTGTTTAGGGTCATCATGGGTCTCATACATCAAGCCAAGTTCAAAGAAATTTCATTGGCCAAGTTTTCCACAAGAACCTATAGAAGGGTCAACTTTAAATGATAATATCTCTTAGGAAAAAAATGAACTGGGTGGTCCACAACCTATCAAATTGAAGCGCTTTGAATTAACAACTCATCCAGTTTCACCTCATTCCGAGTTCAGATCAAGAAGTTATGCTCGTTTTCGTAAAGCTTATTTGTGCAGTGTTGTTTGAAATTTGCCTAAGGTCTCACGGGAGGGTTTCACGGTCCATGAAACCTTGTATGGACCGTGAGACTTCTCATGTGACCCCTGGGAAGGAATATTATTTTGCTTCATTAATGGTTTTTTGGTAATTGTGGCTTCTCCTAAGGGTCTTTTGTGACTTCCTATACTATCTTAAGGCTTGCAAATGAGCTAAACTCTATTCCTCTTATTCTAATTCATTCCTATACTTAGAATTATTCAAATTCTCTTATCTAAACAACTCTCCTCAAGTGAACCACTAGAGATTAGCTTGGAGCATAAGGAAGGGTCTTCTTTTTAATCAAATTTCTTCCAATTTCTTCCTGAAACTTCTCTATTAGCTAAGGTATGTGGGTTTGATTCTTGGTCCCTTTCAACCAAGAAGACCCAAACTCTTTTCACTTGAATTTCATGAATTTTAGCTTACTTTAAATAAGGTTTTCCAATATTATTGTTTATTAAATTCAAATAAAGTATAAGTTATGCTTTATTGATGATTTTGAGTTGATTTAAGCCTTTATAGGTTGAATTGCATTATTATTATGAATATTTGAATATGCATTGTCCCTTTAATGTTTGATCCAAGCATGGGTGATATATATTATGATTTAAATGTGGATTTAATTAAGTATTTACTACAATTTCATAAAATATTATTGATTTTAGATTGAATCTCAATTACCTATGCTATTTTCACATCATTCATGGCATGTGTATTTATGAGCACTGGATTTCGTGGAATTTATGAAGTGGGTTAGGCACAATTATGTTTATGTATACGATTTTGATGAAATATGGTTATGAATAAGCTACTCATATGCATAAAAGTATGAATTGAATTATGATTTGGCATTTAAGCCTAAGTATGCATCAAATTGATTCGAAATAACTTACACCTCTTTGAAAGCATGTATATGTATATGTATTCCCCGTGGGATGATGACCTAGTACCGAATGTTTATGCCTCTTGTAGATGATTATGGAATGTTATGGAAACCCTTTCCAAAATGGGGGTTGTTCCCCGTAAGGTAGGGTACTCTCGAAATGGGTGTTATTCCCATAAGGTGAGTGAATGCTGTGGAAATCCTTTATAAAATGGGTGTTGTTCCCATAAGGTAAGGTACTCCCGAAATGGGTGTTGTTCTCGTAAGGTGAGTGAATGTTATGGAAATCCATTCTGAAATGGTTGTTGTTCCTGTATCTTAATCTACTCTTTGAAATGGGTGTTGTTCCCGTAGGTGTGTTAATGTTATGGAAATAATTTTTGAAATGGGGGTTTTCCCATAAGGTGAGGTTGCTTCTCCAAAATAGGCGGTATTCTCGTAAGGAGGAGCAAGGTCTATCCTTGGCAAGTAACATCCGCACTATGTATGAGCATTATTGCATTTCATGCATCATTGATTTCATGGCATATTGTTATACTACTCTTCTTTGGATATTTTCTTTCTTACTATATTATGTGCCCTTGTCATCTAACAGAGAATGCAAGTTTGGTAAGTCATATACATTGCAACACGTATACTTGGTACACTCAAACGTACTAATGCACACTTTTGCCTACATGATCTAAACATGTAGGGACCGGAGACTACTTTCATCCACCGTTCGACGGCTAGATCGAATTTGAGACATTTCTTATGGTGAGTCCTGTCTTCCAAGGATGGGCCACAATCTTTCTACCTTATGTTGTTCCCGTTTTCATTTTACTTTGAGGATAAGCCTGGGACAGTCTTGGCCCCTGTCCCATCTTATGTCTAGAGGCATTGTTCGAAAACTTAAAGACTCTTCTCTGATCTATATATTATGTGTTGTATTTGGAACTTATGGTTGTGTTTATCTGTTGAATATGGCTATTATGGATTGATTATGAGAACTATGATAAATATGTATGCCTTGATGTGGAAATGTGAAAGACCCTAAGTTCCGAATTTTTCCGATAGATTGAGTCATACTTACCCACCCCTTAGTTTTTATGTGCTATATGAATCCATGCTAATCCCCTATCCCTATGACATCCCCGTAATGCGAGTCCTATTCTTCCATCCCTTAGAACTATGTGTTTACTATTTCATGTATGCTTCTGAACCAATGATGTGAATATGTATATTTTGAGGCTTGTTTGGGGATTCTCGGGTTTCCATTTGCTATGTCACTCCTAGTCCCTTGGTTCGGGTCATGACAAAGATCATATCAGAGCACTAGGTTTATAAATCGTCCTCGGATCCAACATGCTGCGTCGAGTCTTATTCATGTATTTGAAGCATGCCACATCTATCGGTAGGGGGCTACAAGGCATTTTAGAAAATATTTCACTTTTTCATGATTCATATCGTGCCATGGTGCGTGTCTTGAGATTTCGTATCTCCATCCCTCCCTATCAAATTGGGAGAGTTACTTTGGGCCCGTAATGCAATCCAGGCAAGGAAGATATTGTAGGTGATCTTATAGATGAGGTCAAAAAAGGGTTGGTGAAGGTTGTACATTGTTTGACAAGCTTGCTTCTTCGAATATGTGGAGTGTTCTTGGGTTGGCTGGTTACTACGAAAGGTTTGTTTAAGGTTTATCATCTATAGCATTTCCATTGACCAAATTAACTCAAAAGAAGGCCAAGTTTATATGGTTGGATGATGTCAGAAGAATTTTTAGACATTGAAGGATCGGCTTACATCAACTCCTATTTTGACTTCGCCAGATGGCTTAGATGGGTTGGTGGTGTATTGTGATACTTCTCGGATTGGGTTGGGTTGTGTATTTATGCAACATGTTAAGGTGATAGCTTATGCGTCAAGGTAATTTAAGGTGCATGAGCATAATTACCCAACTTATGATCTTGAGTTAGAGGCGGTGGTGTTTGCCTTGAAGATTTGGAGACACTTTTGTATGGGGTGCATGTTGATGTTTTAACTGACCACAAGAGTTTGCAATTTGTGTTTACTCAAGGGATCTTAACTTGAGACGAAGGAGATGGTTGGAACTCCTTAAGGACTAAGACATGAGCATACGATATCATCCCGATAGGAAAAATATTGTAGCCAATGCTCTCAGCTATCTATGGGATGTGTGGCTCATGATGATGAAGAAAAGAAAGAGTTGGTAAAGGATGTTCACCATTTGTCTAGATTGGATGTTAAGTTGGCCAACTCTAATGATAGTGGTATTCATGTTTCGAATCGGGCCAAATCTTCTGTGGTTGTTGATTTTAAGGCTAAGTAAGATCTAGATTTATCATTGGTTGAGTTGAAAGATATTTGTTTTCCAAAAAGATGGTTTTTTTCCAAGAGGGAGATAGTGTGCTTCGGCATCAAAATCAATTGTTTGTTCCAGACATTGATGGTCTTAGTGAGATGATAATGAGTGAAGCCCATAACTCTCATTGTTCCATAAACCCAGGATCTACTAAAATGTATCGGGACATAAGGGAAGTGTATTAGTGGCACGGTAAGAAGAAAGGTAATGCCAAGTTATATATTTGGAACAATTCAAACTTTGGGGGACATGTCAAGGTCTTGTCTGTTGGAATTCAAGGTTAATTAGGGTGATCATCTATCATTTATTGAGTTTGCTTACAACAATAGCCTTAATGCTAGCATTAGTATAGCACCATTTTGGGCTTTATATAGTAGAAGTGTAGATCTCCGATGAGGTGGTTTGAGTTAGATGAAATGACTTTTATAGGCCCAAATTTAGTGTTGGAGGCTATGGAGGAGTAAAATTGATTAGGGAAAGGTTGAAGATGCTTTGAAGTCATCAAAAGTCTTATTTGGATGTTAAAAAGAGGGATCTTGAGTTTTGTATTGATGATTAGGCATTTGTGAAGGTCTCACCTATGAAGGGTGTAGTGTATTTTGGAAAGAAAGGAAAGATAAGTTCCCGGTATGTAGGTCCTTATCAGATTGTTGAGCAGATTGGGAATATGGCTTATATGTTGGATTTGCCTCCGAATTTGAGTTCTATTCACATGGTTTACTCTATGTGTTTATGTTGATGAAATTGATTGGTGATCCTCATAAAAATTTTACCTTTGGAGGGTGTTGAGGTAGAGGACAACTTGTCTTATGAGAAAGTCCTATTCGAGATTTTGGATAGGCAACTGGAAAGGGCTTTGTAAAGGGATATTGTTTTGGTTTAGGTGTTATGGAGGAACTAACATGTTGAAGGTGGTATTTGGGAAGTGGAATCAAGTACAATGGGACGATACCTCTATCTTTCCAATATACTCAAGCCTATGGTATTAGGTTCTTCCTATTCTCAATGGTCCTAATTCTTTCACTCTTGAGTTTCATATCATGACATGCATACATGTGCTTGGAAATGATTTTTATGATTTAAATGATTTAAATACGTTTTAGTATGAGTTTTAAAGACTTTATGATTTTCAAATGATGAACTACTCATTGTACCTTGTGTTTGGATGTTTCATGTTCTAAGTCAAGCCTTTCAAGCCTTGTTCTAGCACATTCGAGGATGAATGTTCCCACGGGGGAGATGTTGTAAGGACCTAAATTTATACGGCCTTAATGGAGCTCAAAAAATTTTTTTCAAAAAGTTTTGGACTAAGGTGACATACCATGGTAACTTACACGGTCCTTGTGGGGCTATGTGGACCATATGGAGCTTCCTTGGAGTGTTCCTTGCCCTACGGAGGATGTTTGTCCCTTAAGAGTGGAGTTTCAAACTAAGGCACACTACACTTAGACCCCTCACGGTCGGTGTGACACTTTATGGACTGTGTGGTGGGCCATATTGTGGCCTCGGCATGAAATGCTACAATTTTAGGACCAAGTATAGTGCCACGGCCAAGTACACGGCCCATGTGAAGTGACACAGCCCGTGTGGCAAGCCATATGACTTCTGGAGTGAAATATTTTTGATGTATTAGATCACTGTCTTGGAACTTTGTCATGAAGAATTTTCTAACTGAAGTGATACGGAAGACCATACGGTCCGTGTAGACTGGATCAGGCCGTGAAGTCCAACATGTTAATGCCTTCATTAAATTTTTTCTAAGTATGGAATCTTCAAGCTCAACCTAAGATCACCTTCAAGCCTTCAATTCAAGCTTATTTAGGCTGTTTAGGGTCATCATGGGTCTCCTACATCAAACCAAGTTCAAAGGAATTCCATTGGCTATGTCTTTCACAAGAACCAATAGAAGGGTCAACTTTAAATGATCATATATCTTAGCAAAAAATGAACTGAGTGGTCCACGAAGTATTAAATTGAAGCTCTTTGAATTAGCTTTTCAACTAATCTGATGTGACCTCATTCCGAGTTCAGATCAAGAAGTTATGCCGATTTTTGTAAAGCCCATCTGTGTAGTGTTTCCTGAAATTTTCCTAAGTAAAGTCTCAAAGGAGGATTTCACAGTCCGTGAAACCTTGTACGGACCATGAGACTTCCTTAGGGGACCTTGAAAAGGAATGTTAGTTTGCTTCATTAATAACTTTTTTGTAATTGTGGCTTCTCCTAAGGGTCTTTTGTGACTTCCTATACTATATTAAGTCCTCCAAATGACCTAAACTCTATTCCTCTCATTCTATTTCATTCCTACACTTAGAATTATTCAAATTCTCTCATCTAAAGAACTCCCTTCAAGTGAACCATTGGAGATTAGCTTGGAGCATAAGGAAAGGTCTTCTTCATCAAATTTCTTCCAATTTCTGCTTGAATCTTCTCTATTACTAGGGTAAATGGGTTTGATTCTTGGTCCCTTTCAACCAAGAAGACTCAAACTCTTTTCACTTGAATTTCATGAATTTTATCTTACTTTAAATATGGGTTTTCAATGTTATTATTTATTAAATTCAAATGAAGTATGGGCTATACTTTATTGATGATTTTATATTGATTTAAGCCCTAATATGTTGAATTATATTATTATTATTATTATGAATATTTAAATATGTATTTTCCCTTTAAAGTTTGATCCAAGCATGGGTGATCTGTATCATGATTTAAATGTGGACTTAATATGTATTTAGTATAATTTCATATTATATTTTTTATTTTAGATTGAATCTCAATTACCCATACTATTCT
>JAABOM020076957.1:0-33689 GCA_011800125.2 Solanum clarkiae | reverse complement strand
ACTTTCGACGCTCATCATGGGTCATCCGGAAACAGTCGCGCTATGTTTTTAAACATAGGGATCAGGCTACGTACATCAGAACCCCCCTTACCCCGCAATGGGCGGGAGCCTTTGAGGCATTGGGGTAATGTTGTTGTTGTTGTTTGTAAACTTAATAAAAGTTGGGTCGGAAATACCCATTGTGGCCCTAGCAAATTTGGGTTGGGTCTTGACCCATTTATTGTCTTGATCCATTATAATCCCCTCAAATTTGACCCAACCCATATATATATATATTCTTCTTTCGTTTTCCACCTAGTGTCCAAAGCTACATTGGAGCTCTGACTAAACCTAAGTCGTGCACAGCAGGCCGATTCACGCATGACGCTCCCAATAAGATTTTCTCGATACACAAGGCTCAAACCCGAGATCATCCTTCAGAGTGAAACGGTCTCACCACCGCACCACAACCCATGTTAGAAGGGCATGTGAATATAATTCAGTGAGATTATAAGCTAAGCTGAGTGAAGATGGATAATGAAGCAGCTAAAAGTGTCTTTTACCTAATACTTCAGTAAACAATGAAGTATTTGTCTGAGTATTTGGGTTTTGTCTTTATCGACCATTTAAACTCCCAAACTCACCGAAAGTTAGAATCGGTGAGTTAGTGCTGAGAATTAGATAGAACAGAATGGAATTACAAATAATTGAGATAAAAAATGAAGTTAAGCAACAACAGTTACAAATATAAATGAAATTAATTATGCTGGATAATTTACAGTTATAAAACAAATTGGAGAAAAACTAGAGCATTGCGGGCATCCAAATTTAGGGCACAGAGAGGAACCTGAAGACGAAGAGGAACACTTTCAGTTGCTCTCTCTAGTCTATTCTAATGGACTTTCACAACTGGTGAGCGGATAAGCTGCCTCCACTGATGAGGGCATTACAACATGAGGAACAAAACTGCCCTTTCGTATTCACCCTTTCAAGTTTCAAACATGACACTTTACTCCTATGCAGTTTTCAAATACCACACTTCCCCAATTCCCCGTCAAATTAATTTGCTCGCTGGAGTAATGTTTAGCGATCCAATATTCTCAAAAGCGAGTTTGTAACAATCACGACTTGTATCATTCATTGTCAAAAATTCATATAAGATAGATGAATCCTCAGATCTCTATTGCCTAAATATACTTCAGCGATGCACAATGTATTTCTCTCTTGAAAAATTTGAGAAGATGAGTGACAAAAACATTTTCAATTAAAAAAAATGACATGTTGATCAAAGTCAAATCAAATCTTCTATTAATTAGGAATTAAATTAATGGGAGCTGAAGTGTAATTTTAAAGCTTGTCAAACTTTTAAAAAGTATAAAATATCACAAAAGGTAGGGTAAAAGGTCATTTACCATGGACTTACTAGGTGGTAATATTTGAAAAAGTTAAAATTATTCAACTTGTACCTGTCAGTTCATTTTTCACTTCAACTTCTTCAACATATCTCTCGCTTTTCAAAAATTCTCTCAAGAAACGACACAGTACCTCCATAACAACTCGACGGTAACTCACAATAAATTGATTTTTTTTATTTTTTCTTCTCGATTCAACTTTTTCGTCGTCTTTGTCGTCACTGTGAGATTTTAGAAGGTAAATGGTTAAAAAAAAACTTCTTTTCTCGTTAGGATTTTTGTGTTTTTGAAATGAAAATGTTGTTTTATGTTTAAAAAAGAAGAAGAAAGGATGGAGTAGGGTTTTATGTTTTTGTTGAAGTAAAAATAGTGATATAGGTTAAAGAAATAAGAGGATGAATGAATTTCATATACATTTCATTTTTACATGTCTTAATAAACATTCAACAACGCACTTGTTGCCTTGGTATGGTATATTGTTATTGGTTTTTACAGATTTTGTTATTTTGTTGCCCTGGTATGATATATTGTTATAAATTTTTACGTATTTTGTTACTATACGTCGTAAACAACAAATATGTGTATATTTCATTTATGCTATTGTTATGGTTCTAGTCACTTCTTATTGGTTGAGTTGTTAAAGATATGTTGTTGTTGCATAACCTTAAGCACATACATGATTGAATCATACAATTGCTAAGATTATTGTAATAAGGATCGTATGAATAGTTGAAGTTATCCTGAAACTAGTATAGCAACTACTAAAACTAGTATAATAACTGTTGAAACTAGTGTAGTAACTAGTACAACAACTGCTAAAACTAGTACACCAATAGTTGAAATAATTACTGAAGCAATAACTGAAACTATATAAAACAATTGTTGAAGTTACTGCTTCTAAACTTTAGCAACGACTTCAATAACATAAAATGTGTTAACAATTATTGATGTTGTTTTAGCAACTCATTGAATTATTTTTCTAAGAAAATTATTTTATTTACTTATTTGATCATCCGCTTTAATTTATTTTTTTCTATTTGTTTTGAATTTTAATTGATAATTTCTTATTTTATATTATGTGGTGTAGATAAATGACCCTAAAAAAAAAAAGAAAGCCAACCACTAGAGATGAAGATGTTACTGAAACCCCAACTAGATATTCTAGAAGAAGGAGAATTAAGATATAGAGACAACTAGAAGCAGAAGAAACCTCAAAAAAAAAAAAAAATAATACTAGGAAACTGTCAGCACTTGCTGGGCATGCTAGTATTATTTTTGAAAGCTAAGTAACATTAAAAAATTTAAGAAAAAAACATAGAAACAAATGTTAAGAAGACGAAAAAAGAGAAGGAAATGCTATGAATGAAGAAGGAGAAATAGGAGGAGATGCTATGAATGAAGAAGGAGGAGGAGATAATGTACAAGACAGAGGAGAAGATGCTATAAAAGAAGGAGGAGCAAATGATGTAGAAAAAAGAGGAGAGATGCCACAAAAGGATGAGAAGGAGGAATGATGTAGAAGGAGGAGAGGAGAAGGTGAAGGTGATGTTTCTTCAAAAAATGTTGATAAGGATGCACAAAATGATGAAGAGGGTGAAAGAATTGATTTTGAACAAAGAATAAAATTCCGACATGATAATTCTCTTCAAAGGACACGGCTGATTCTGTTGAGTCCTCTCCAACAAGACCTTCAGGTGATGATTCTTCAATTAAGATTGTTAGGTATTCGGATTACAAGTTTGTGATCATGATGGATAAATATTCAAATTTGATTGGTTCTATTACCTTAAAGTCCAGTATAAATTTTTTTAATGATTTTGGACAAATGTAAAAGTCACAGAGATTGAAAAAAAATTTCAAGTCGTCCGCATTTGGCAGCTATTTGGACCTACTTGAAAAGATAACTCAATAGTTCCAAATGAAATTGGTTTACGAACTACTCAGAAGTCAAATTCTTAGCAAGTATACACAAAAAAATTGGATAAATTTTTGTGCCATGTTGAAACGCCCCAAAAAGTGCCAGAAAATATCCTTAAAAAATATCTATAATCATAATTTTCATAAATCTCAAAATTCGTACGTGATATCAAAAATTTGATTTCATATTCATGATTATGGGGAAAATTGAGTAGGAAATGGTTATAACCCTGATTTTAGAGCAACCGTATCAAAATTTAATTTTCCAAAGTTGGAGAAAAATGTAATCAATCCGCGCCTCTGGCGTGATGTGGCCAAGGCGTGGACCAATACATTTTGTTGCCTATTTTCTTTATTTCGATCCAAGGCCTTGTGGTCTTGGGTCTAAGCCTTCCTATGTATAAAAACACCTACACTTAGTCATGTTTCAACTCCATATCATTCAAGACATTCCCCAAAACTCTCTCAAACACTTAGAAAAATATATCACCCAAATTCAAGCATCCCAAATCAATCTGGATCTTAAGAAATTCAATGAAGCTTTAAGTTCTCATTCAGATCTTCTTCAAGGGAATCCCCAAAGTTGAGGTATATGGGTTTCAACCATTAGGACCTTTCATCCATGATGTTCAACCTTCCTTTTTAAGTAAATTGCATGTTTCTAATTTGATTTACTTATAGGTATTACCCATTATGAACTTTATTAAAAGATATGTGGGGATTTCATACGATGTGACTGTTTTAGCATGTTTTGAGTTATGAAGCTATGATCTATTATGTAATTTGATGAGGATTTTTAATGTATCTTGCATGAGGGCATTACCCGTGTTGATGGGTTGATTTATACTAAGTTTTATCAGATGATTTCACTCTTGAATTATATGATTTTGAACTAGCATTACACACTCGCCAAGTGTTTGATAAAATGTTTGGTTAATGGTTTTTGAGTTATTGAAGGTCTATTGCATGGCTTATGAGTTAAGGGACTTTATGACGATGAAAGAAATGTATAAATGTGTTGATTTCTTGAAAAGTATCTATAGTGTTGCAAGTTGATCATACCTTGTTGAGGGGGTGCTATGCCTCAATCACCTTGTCGGGGGTGCTAGGCCCGTACTACCATGTTGAGGGATATATACCTTGACCACCTTATCGGTGGGGTGCTAGGCCCATACTACCATATTGAGGGGGTATATACCTCGACCACCTTGTTGGGGGGGAGGGGTAGGCCCGTACTACCATGTTGAGGGGTATATACCTTGACCACCTTGTCGGGGGGTGCTAAGCCCGTACTATCAATTGAGAGGTAGATACCTTAATCACCTTCCAAGAGGGTGATATGCCTTGGATTCCAAGTATTAGTTGCTTGATCTATGATGATGGTCTTTTCGCACACATGTATTATGTTCCATCTAAGCATATTTTACTTCAAGCATTAATCATACATGCCATGTTTCTAATATACTATCTCTTGCCCATGTATATGTATTTTGACTATGTTGCCTATCTCTTGTTGCATTGCATCCTACATACTTAGTACATTGAAGCGTACTAATGCATATACTCTATACCTACATGATGTTACCATGTGTGAACTAGAGCTACACTTGATCATCGTCCTCCTTCACATGGCTAGTACTATCTCTTTTAGCAAGTTTAGTGAGTCCTCAACTCTTAGGACAATAACTATTGATATTATGTTATGTAAAGGCGCTTTCCTTTGTTTAGATGCTTATGACTATGAGGGTGAGCCCAAAAAGTGTCATGGTCCCTGCTCAATTCCATGTTTAGAGGTGTTGTTGGACAAGTGATGTAATCATGTTGGAGATTTGGCCCTTTTGATGATTTATGCTATTAAAGACTTTCCTTAGTCTCTTTATCCTTATTTGTTCTCTCTTGTTGTTGTTTAATTGCTTCCACGACCAAGGATGTGTAAATGATATGCTAAGAGGTTTGTTATTGGGTCTCCTTCGGGTTCCCATTCGCCGTGTCACATCTAGGCCCTAGGCTTGGGTCGTGACAAACTTGGTATCAAAGCACTAGGTTGTTAATGGTTCTCGGCATCCAACACACCGTGTCAATTAGAGTCTTATTCATGGTTGTGAAGTGCACCACAACTATGAGTAAGAGGCTATGAGGCATTTTGGGAAATGTTTCCCTTCTTCTTGATCTATGTCATGCTATAGAAGTATGGTAAGGCTTTACCTTAATGAATGTTCTTTGCTAGTTTAGATCATGTCTATCTCGAGAGGAAGAAGAGCTCATACACCCAAAGAACAACCGGCTCATGAAGAGTTCTAGGATATTATTGCCATGTTAGCTCAAGCCATGACTAATCAAATCAACCCAAGGGGCCCAAGCCCCTCATGCTCCCACTCTGGCATCTAGAGTGAGGGATTTCATGAGGATGAACCCACCGAAGTTCCATGAGTCTAAAGTGGATGAGGACCCTCAAGAATTTATTGATGAGGTGTACAAAGTGTTGTCAATTATGGGGGTTAGATCGGAGGAGAAGGAGTAGTTGGTGGCTTACCAACTCAAGGGGGTGACCCAAATATGGTTTACTCAATGGAAGGAGGAGAAGGGGAACAACGATGTGGTCCTTTGAGAGAAGTTCGAGGCGGCATTTCTCAACTGGTTCATCCCTCTTGAGCTAAGGGAGGCCAAAATGATGGAATTCATAAATCTAAAGCAAGGGTCTATGAGTGTGAGGGAGTATATCTCCAAGTTAAACCAACTCTCTAAATATGCTCCACAATTGGTGGCGAGCCAAGGTCTAGGATGAACATGTTTGTGATGGGTATATCTGATTTGGTGAATGAGGATTGTTGTGCCACTATGTTGAAAGGTGACATGGACTTGTCCCACCTCATGACTTATGCCAAACAATTGGAAGGGAAAAGTTGAGAAAAAGGAGAATGGGTAAGGCCAAGAAGGCCCGTTTTGAAGGTAGATTCCAAGGTCCCAAGAGTGGCCGGTTTCATCAAGGCCAAGGGTCTTCCAATTCTCCTAATTGGAGGTTTGCTAATGAAAACCTAAGGGTCCAAGGTGGTGTGGTATGGTGCCTAATCCTACATGCCCAAGATATGGTAGAGGCCATGATGGCCCATGTTTTAGGAACACCAATGCTTGCTATAGTTGTGGAGAAGTGGGTCATAAGAAGATTAATTATCCTCATAATCAAAACAAGGGTGGAGATGGCCATCCAGAAGGCCAAAGTGCAAATATGGGTCCTAGAGGAAGGGGAGGTCAACAAGGTGGTGCCCCAAGGCACAATTAGTTCTATGCTCTTCAAGGGAGACAAAGGGTAGATGAGGTGCCCAATGTCATCACCAGTATGCTAAAAGTCTTTGATTTTGATGTGTATGCATTGATAAACCTAGGTGCCACTCTCTCCTTTGTTACTCCTTTTGTTTCCAAAAAGTTTCATGTTAAACCCAAGTTGTTGTGTGAGCTATATGAGGTGTCTACTGCAGTTGGTGAATCCATTGTTGTTAGAAGGGTATATAGAAATTGTCCCATTTTCATTTTGCATAAAATATTGCCTTGTGACTTTGTTATGTTGGATATGGTGGATTTTGATGTCATTTTTGGGATGGATTGGTTGCATGCCTATTGTACCTCTATTGATTGTAGAACCCGTAGGGTCAAATTCCAATTTTTCGACGAACCCGTACTTGAGTGGGACAGTCTTGATATGGTGGTCAAGGGTAGATTTATTTCTTGCATTAAAGCTCAAAAATTGATTTCTAAGGCGTGTCTCTATCACCTTGTGAGGGTTAAGGATGTTGAGTCCAAAGTCCTTCCTATAGAGCCGATTCCATTGGTCAATGAGTTCCTTGATGTCTTTCCTAGTGAGCTCTTCGGTGTTCCTCCCAAAAGGAAAATAGATTTTTGCATAAAACTCCTTCCCAATACTCAATGCATTTCTATTACCCTTTATTGTATGGCCCTAACGGATTTAAAGGAGTTGAAAAAGCAATTGAGGGATTTGTTGGAGAAGGGTTTTACTAGACCTAGCCAATCACATTGGGGTTCATCAGTGTTTTTTGGGAAGAAGGATGGTAATCTTAAAAAGTGCATCGATTACTGGCAACTTAATAAGGTCACCATAAATAAAAGTACCCTCTACCAAGGATTGATGATCTTTTTGACCAACTTCAAGGGGCTAGTCACTTCTCTAAGATTGATCTTCGGTCCGGGTATCCTCAAGTGAAGGTGAGGGAGTGTGACCTTCCCAAGATGGCCTCCCGGACTATGTATGGGCACTATGAGTTTGTGGTTATGTACTTTGGGTTGACCAATGCATCGACTATCTTCATGGGTCTATGAATAAGGTCTTCAAACCCCATGTTGATTTGTTTGTGGTGGTATTTATTGAAGACATATTGATCTATTCCCATCACGAGGAGGAGCATGTGGCTCACTTGAAGGTAGTGTTGCAAATCTTGAGGGACAAGAAGTTATATGCCAAATATGAAAAATGTGAGTTTTTTGTTGAAAGAGGTTTCCTTCCTAGGTCATGTGGTGTCGGGTGATGGTATTAAGGTAGATCCTAAGAAGACGGAGGTGATTAGAAATTGGCGTAGACCTTTGACTTCATTGGACATTAGAAGTTTCTTGGGTTTAGTCAGTCACTACCAGAGGTTTGTTAGTGGTTTCTCTTCTGTTGCTTCTCCCTTGACTAAGTTAACCCCAAAAAGGCTAAATTTGTGGGGACTGATGAGTGTGAAAAGAGTTTCTAAACTTTGAAAGATAAGATTGTCTCCATTCCTATCTTGTCTCTACTAAAAGGGTTGGAAAGGTTTGTTGTGTATTGTGATGCCTCAAGAATTGGTTCGGATTGTGTTTTGATACAAAATGGTAAGATGATAGCTTATGCCTCTAGACAACTTAAGGTGCATGAAAAGAATTATCCTACCCATGATTTTGAATTGGCCACCGTGGTATTCGCTTTGAAACTTTGGCATCATTACTTATAAGGAGTTCATGTTGATGTGTTTACCGATCATAAGAGTCTCTAATATGTATTCACCCAAAAAGATCTCAAACTTGAGACAATGAAGGTGGTTAGAGCTTCTTAAGGATTATGATATGAGTGTGCATTATCACTTCGGTAAGGCTAATATTGTGGCCGATGCTCTAAGTAGGGTGTCCATGGTAGCCTAGTTCATGTCGATGTTGGGGGCAAAGAAATGGCTAGAGAGGTTCGTCGGTTGGCTAGATTGGGGGTTAGGTTGGATAAGGTTGATAATGGTGGTGTAGTGGTGTTGATGGTTCTAAATATTCATTAATTGAAGAGGTGAAGGCAAGGTAAGATCTTGATCCCGCCTTGTTAGAGTTGAAGGCCTTGGTGAGAGATGGTAAGGTGGAGGTTTTGTCCCAAGGGGGAGATAGTGCCCTTAGGTACCAAGGTAGATTGTGTGTACCTAGTGTGGATGACTTTAGAAAAAAGATTCTAGACGAGGCTCATAATTCTTCCTATTCTATTCATCCCGGTTCAATAAAGATGTATAGAGATTTGAGGGAAGTATTTTGGTAGGGTGGTATGAAGAGAGATATTGCTAAGTTTATATCCGGATGTCACAATTGCCAACAAGTTAAAGTCGAACATCAAAGGCCAGATGGCCTAGCCCAAGATATAGACATTCCTATTTGGAAGTGGTAGGAAATCAACATGGATTTTGTGGTTGGTTTGCTTAAGTCTAGGAAGGCATTTGGATTCTATTTGGGTCGTGATTGATAGAATGACAAAGTCTGCTCATTTCCTACTGGTTAAGACTACTTATGGTACCGAAGATTATGCCAAATTTTACATTGATAAGTTGGTTAGATTGCATGGAGTGCCTTAGTATATCATTTCGGATCGTGTTGCTCAATTCACTTCTCACTTTCGGAGGTCCTTACAAAGTGGTCTTAGTACCAAGGTAAAACTTAGTACGACCTTTCACCCTCAAATGGATGGCCAAGCCGAAAGAACTATCCAAACTCTTGAGGATATGCTTCGGGCTTGTATTTTGTAGTTTAAGGGTTGTTGGGATGAACGTCTTCCACTCATTGAGTTTGCTTACAATAATAACTATCATTCAAGCATTGTTATGGCTCCTTTTGAGGCTCTCTATAGTAGACATTGTAGGTCTCCGGTCGGATGGTTTGAGGTGGGGGAGATGGCCTTGTTAGCCCAGACTTGGTTACGGAGGCCATGGAGAAGGTGATATCAGGGAAAGGTTGAAAACAACCCAAAGTAGAGAAAAGTCCTATGCCAATGTGAGGAGAAAGGATCTTGAATTTAAGGCTGGTGATTGGGTCTATTTGAAGGTATCACCCATAAAGGGTGTGGTTCGTTTTGGTTAGAAAGGTAAATTGAGTCCAAGATTTATGGGTCCTTATAGAGTGTTATTGAGGAAGTGTGTGGGTGACCCAAATGCTATTGTGCCTTTAGACGTTTTGGGTGTTATTGAAGACAATTTGACTTATGAAGAGGTTCCGATGGAAATTTTTGATAGACAAGTGAAGAGGTTGAGGAACAAGGATGTTTCTTCTATCAAGGTTCTTTGGAGAAACCAACAAGTTGAGAGTGCTACAAGGGAAGCCAAGACAAACATACAAAAGAGATATCCCTATCTCTTTCATTCCAGTCAAGCTTAACGTACTAATTTAAATCCCTTACATGATATAAAGTTTTAAGTTTTAGCCTTTATGTCATTTGTATGCATTCATGCTTCGTTTATGGTGATTTTGACACTTATGTTGATTTTTTCGAAATAAGGTTTTATTGCATTGTTACATTAATGTGTTGGGCTAAAATTAGGTTGATTACTTCTCTTATATATGTTTCTTCGATATTCGAGGAGAATGTTCCCAATGGGGAGATATTGAAACGCCCCAAAAGTGCCCAAAAATGTGCCTTGGAAATGCCCATAATCATAGTTTCCACATCTCTCAAAATTCATGCATGATATCAAAAATTCGACTTTATATTCTTGATTAGGGGGCAAAATTAAGTGGGAAATGGGTATAACTCCAATTTTAGAGCAACTGTATCAAAATTTGATTTTTCAAAGTTGGCGAAAAAAAGAATCGATCCGCGCCCCTGGCGCGACGAGGCCAGGGCGTGGACCAGTACATTTTGTTGCCTGTTTTCTTTATTTCGGTCCAAGGCCTTGGGTTTTTTGTCCTAACCCTTCCCATGTGTAAAAATATCTATACTTAGTCATTTTCAACCCCATATCATTCAAGACATTCCCCAAAACCCTCTCTAATACTTAGACAAATATTTCACCCAAATTCAAGTGTCTCAAACTCAATCTAGATCTCAAGAAATTTATTCAAGCATCAAGTTCTCATTCGAATCTTCTTCAAGAAAATCCTCAAAGTTGAGGTATATGGGTTTAAACCATTGGGTCCTTTCAACCATGGTGCTCAATCTTCCTTTTCATGTAAATTACATGTGTCACGCCTAAAAGTCCTGATAGGACGGATTGGCACCCGTTGTCGATAAGGCTTGGGAGGTGATTCTTCTACCCCTCGGGCTACCACCCATCAATAAACAATATATTTTATCTTTCAATTACCTTTGAGGTGGTTCTTTAGGTGGTCATAATATTGGAGCTGTAGGATTGTAGATGTAACATGTGACATGTAGATAATCATACACGACAATATGATAATGAAAAGAGTACGTTACATAAATAATGAAACACGTATGAGATGAAATAACTCGTGAAATTTGTTTGGCAAAAAGAACCCATGTAACTTAGTATCCATGTACATATGCAGATTTGATGGGGACTATGTATGGGAGCATATGAACATGTGCAAGAGTGTAGGCACAATTAATAGTTGTGTTGGAGTTGGTAAGCGCCTTTATGTGCCAAGGAAGGATCTATGTTTCATGCCAAACAATGCAAAATCAAGTAGCCTTACATACCTCATTGTATGACCTCATTACTACCTTGGGTTAACCTTGACGTCCTCCAAATATTTATCTACAACATGGTAGGTGATAAAACTAGCATTAGAAGCCAATAAATACATCTTGGCAGCCTAATCACATAAAGAAAACACCCAGGCCAGAAGCAGATATTTATGAACCCAAGCGTATTCTTTCAACCTTTCCGACCCTAATCATATTTTCTAGTACACATTCGCATGTACATATCATGTCCAGCCTTTTTTAGTGCCAAAATAGTCTTACAACAACCCACAAAGCACAACACTTAATAATTCTACACAACCTACAAATGGACAGCATAATGTTACCTCCCTTCGCTACATTTCGACGTCGATAATTCTAAACCTGTTCCAACTCTAACCAAACTGTTCCAACAACATTTACACATACAAATAGTACTAAAACATTCGTAGAACAGCACCCAAGAAGTCATGAAGGACGTGAGCTAATAACCTTCTATCCAACAGCCCACATGTTCCAATCAACATTACACTTAAGATAACCCAATAAAAAGCGTTTGTAAATGAAACCACAATCAGGGCAGCAATCTTAGGGTAATATTTGTACCTCAAACCTATTAATAACATCAGTTTCTCTTCATAATACAACCCACAAACCATAGAGAAGTCACTAAAAAAAAAGGTAAGTGTGCAGCAACTTTCTAAATACATGCTGTCCCAAATTTCCAGCACAAACATACTAGCATATACTTGTTGTTTTTCATAAGAAGATCATACTAAACACATGTGTCAACTTACTTACCACTACCTTCAAGGAGTAGGGATTCTCTAAGAACCCTAGAAGTTCCTTTTATTTGCTTTACAAAGTCAAGAGACGTTGAGAGTAAACTTGGAGACAATCTATTTTTTTTTTGTTGGTCAAATTAACAATGACTTGTGGGAGCTACTTTAACCCTTTTTAAAGTGGGATTTTGGCCGCCTTACTATGGAATTCTCAGCCTTATTTTACCAAGATGGTGATGTAGCTCCTTTCTCCTTTCATTTGGGCCTTTTGGGGCTCCAAATTGGTTGGGCTTTTGCTGCCCATTTTCAGCTTCCTTCTTAATTAGTTTAGGCCTAAAGTATCTAAGAAATTGTGATGTATTTGGGCCCTTTTAATATCCTATTCGGGCTGAACATATAGTCTATTTATGAGACTAAAACATGGGATAAAGTTGCACCTTTAACAAAGACTTTATTCATAATCGGACTTGGACAAATTCGACGTCGAGCCTCATCTCCGTTTAGCTAGCAATTTAAGCTAAGCAAGTAGGTGACTCACCTGCTAGCTTCTTAAGTTCTACAAGCACCTCAATTCCCTTACTTTTTTTAAGGCTAAGATCTCCTCAATTTGACATAAAACATGTATACACTCGACTATCTTAAGCGTTAGATGCATATATCCCCTTATAACATGAGATTCGAGAACTTTTAAAAATGGGCGCTAATTTGACCAAACCATAACATGTTTCATTTGCATTGTACTGGTATTTTAAGGTGTAAGGTGTTACATCCTCCTCCCTTTAGGAACATTCATCCTTGAATATTAGCACAATTAGATAGCTTAACCAAGTTTAAACCTTTACTTACAGAAACATTTGTCATCATATTAAGTATTCAATCACACGTACCTTTTAGTGTCCCAATTTTGCATCTGGACCTCCTCTTTAGCTTCAAATAAAGTAAGGGTATTTTGATTTCACCGCATCTTCGGCCTCCCATGTTATTTCATTGGCTTACTAGTTTCTCCAATGTACTTTTACCGAAGCTATTTCTTTATTCCTTAGCTTCTTAACTTGATGATCTAGAATGGCAACAGGTACCTCTTCATAGGTGAGATCTTCTGTAACCTGCACATCCTCAATAGGAGTGATACGGTCACCTATGCATTTTCGAAGCATTGAGACATGAAAAACTGAATGAACCATTAAAAGCTCTTGGGGTAGCTCTAGTTCATATGCAACTTGCCCGAACCTCTTAATAATTTTATATAGCCCTATGTAACGTGGGCTCAGTTTTCCTTTCTTAACGAATCTCATAACCCCTTTCATTGGAGACACCTTTAAAAATACCCAATCCCCTATTGAGAATTCCAGTCCTCTCCTTCTAGCATCAGCATATGATTTGTGATGACTTTGGGCTATTTCTAGTCGTTGCTATATTATCTTAACCTTTTCTATGGCTTGTTGTACTAGACCTGGCCCAAGTAAGGTGGTTTCACTCACTTCATACCATCCAATCGGCGACCTATATTTCCTTCCATACAAAGCTTCGTAAAGTGCCATCTTGATATTCGCGTGGTAGCTATTATTATAAGCAAGCCAATAAGTGCCAAATAGTCCACCCAACTACCTTTAAAGTCTAATGAACAAGCTCACAACATATCTTCAAGTGTCTGAATGGTGAATTCTACTTGACCGTTTGTTTGAGGATAAAAAGCTGTACTCAAATTCACTTGTGTCCCTAAACTCCTTTGGAAGGACTTCCAAAACTTTGCAGTGAATTGATCCCTGCTATCAGAAATGATGGAGATTGGGACTCCATGTAGCTTGACTATCTTTTTGAGTATAGCATGGCATACTCTTCAGCTGTATAATCACTCCTGACTGGCAAGAAGTGTGCTGATGTTGTGAGTCTATCATCTATTACCCATATGGAAAACTTCTGAAATGAGCGAGGCAAACCTGTAACAAAATCCATATTGATCATATCCCACTTCCATGTTGGAAGTTCTATACACTACATATAACCTCCTGGATTTTGGTGTTCTACTTTCACTTGTTGGCAATTTGGACATTAAGCCACAAATTCTGCAAGGTCTTTTTTCATGCCTCCCCACCAAAACATTCTCTTTAGGTCATGGTACATCTTAGTTGATCCTGGATGGATGGAATATTGGGGATGATGGGCTTCTTCCATTATCTTCTTTATTAATCTATTAATATCAGGCACACATAATCTATTTTGATAATAAAGTACTCCATTTTGTGTAAAGTCAAAGCCCTTTATCGTACCTGACTTACCTTTTCCTTAAGCTGTCATAGAATAGGATCCTCAAACTATTTTTCTTTCACCTCCATTACTAATGAAGTCGCTGCTGCATTATATATAATAACCCCTTCCTTTGGAGTCTCGAGAAGGCAAACTCCCAAACTAGCTAGCTGACATAGATCCTTACCCACTCCTTGACTTACCATAGCTTGATCACCAGTATTTATGATTTCCTTATGACTCAGAGCATCGGCTACCACATTTATATCAATGTCGTAATCCTTTATTAGTTCTAGCCATCTTCGCTATCTTAAGTTTAGGTCTTTCTACTTAAAGATGTATTGTAGGCTCTTATGATTAGTATATACGTCAAAGTGAACCCATACAAATAGTGGCAACATATTTGGAAAGAAAATACAACTGCTGCTAGCTCAAGATAATGAGTTGGGTAGTTTTTCTCATGTGGTCGTAGTTGCCTAGAGTCATAAGCAATTACCTTACCATTCTGTGTTAGTACACACCCTAAGACAACTCCTGAAGCATCGCAATACACTGCATACACCTCAATGCCTTCAGGAAGTACTAGCACAGGTGCAGTAGTATCTTATTTTTCAGCTCCTGGAAGCTCCTTTCACATGCATTGTTCCATTAGAATTTGGTTTCCTTATGTGTCAGCTTTGTCAGGGGTGCATAAATAGAAGAAAAACTTTCAACAAACCTTTTGTAATAACCTGCCAAGCCTAGGAATCTCCGAACTTCCGTGGGTGTTGTTGTCTTGGCAAATCTTTCACAACTTCGATCTTTTGTGAATCAACCCTTTTTCCCTCATCAGACACAATATGACCCAAGAATGCCACTGATTTTAGCCAAAATTCACATTTAGAAATCTTCTCATACAACTGTCGATCATGAAGAACTTGTAACACCTGTCATAAGTGATTTGTATGGTCTTCTTCTGATCTTGAATATACCGAAATTTCATCTATGAATACAATCACGAACACATCCAAGAATGGCTTAAATATCCTATTCATCAGATCCATAAAAACTACTGGTGCATTCGTTAGCCCAAATGACATAACAAGAAATTCAAAGTGACCATAGCATGTTTTGAAAGCAGTCTTATTCTCCTTCACCCTCACTTGGTGATAACCTGATCTCAAATCAATTTTTGAAAATTATTTGGCACCCTATAACTGATCAAATAAATCATCAATCTTAGGGAGGGGTATTTATTCTTAATTGTGACCCTATTCAATTGTCAATAGTCGATACACATTCTCAAGGTGCCATCCTTTTTGCATACAAATAACACTGGTGCACCCGAAGGGAAACACTAGGTCTTATAAAACTCTCCAATAAGTATTTTAACTACTCTTTTAGTTCACATGATTCTGCCAGGGCCATCCTATATGGAAGGATGGAAATAGGTTGAGTGCCTGAAAATAAGTCAATACCAAAATCTATTTCTCGTTCTGGAGGTAAGCCAGGAAGTTCTTCAGGGAACACATCAACAAATTCATTCACCACTGGAATTGATTGAAGAGTTGGCAGTTCTGCCTTCATATCCCTCACTCTAACTAAATAACATATATACCCCTTAGATATCATCTTTATGGCCTTAAAATAAGAGATAAACTTACCCTTTGGTACCCCAATATTGCCTCCCATTCAAGAACTGCCTCATTTGGAAAGTGGAAGCACACTCTCTTAGTTTGGCAATCCACGGTAGCATATCAAGAAGCTAACCAATCCATACCCATTATAACATCAAATTCCACCATTTCTAGCTCAATTAGGTCTGTCAATATGTCACTGTCACAAACAGTTACTACACAATCATAATAAACCCTTTTAGCCATAATAGATTCATTGGTTGGTGTTGACATTGCAAATGTTTTGTTCAATAATTTGGGTGTTCTCTTAAGCTTCCCAGCAACTAGTGGGGTAATGTATGATAGTCTAGAACCAAGGTCAATTAATGAATATACATTATGTGAAAAGATGGACAATATACCTATGACAACATCAGGTGAAGCTTCTAAATTTTGCCGACTCCCTAGTGCATAAGTGTGATTCTAGACTCCGCTAGAGCTAGCTGCCCCTCTAACACCTATACCACGACCTATAAGTGCTTGTTGACACCTATCTAATGGAGGAACTGATGACGATGATGCAACAACTAACCCAGTAGATTGTGCTATACCACCCATATCTCTCCTCGGGCAATCTCTCATCATGTGCCCTGATGCACCACACCAATAACAAACATCCGTCCCAACACGACATATACCCGGATGACTCCTTCCACATTGGTTACAAGGTTGCCTAGGAGTCATTGGCTGGTTTGTTAAATATCTTATTGTCCGTGTACCTTGTCCCTCACCTTGTTGACTAAATTGATTACTTCTAGACCTTTGAAGTTACGGTGGAACACTGGCTGCAGAGTAGGAGGAGGATGGCCTAGGCGATCTATTAGAAAATCGAGGCCTTACCTCACCTTGGGGTGGTGTAAACTGGCTGGTAGACCTGGCCTTTTTGGACTGCACCCTTTCTAACTCTTGTGTCCTTTCTCCTTTGCCTCTGATCCTCTAATTTCTATGCAAAAGCCTGCATTCTCGCTATATCCATGTCTTTGTTCAAGGTAGCAATAGTGCAGTCTCTGACCAGATATGCATCCAACCTATCTACATATCGATGAACTCTATCTGTCACGGTAGCAACTACATTAGGAGCATACCTTGCCAGGGAATCAAATTGAAGGTTATACTCCCTCACACTCATATTCCCTTTGTGGAGATTCAGGAACTGATCTGCACGGGCCTCTTGGATCTCTAATGGCAAATAATGGTCCAGAAATGCATCTTTGAACTCCTCCCAGGTAGTTGGAGGTGCATTTACGCTCTTAGATTTCTTCCAACCTTTAACCACAATATAGCCACACCCTTCAGTCTATATGTCACTAACTCGGTAGCTTCTATACCACTCACATGCATAACATCTAAAGTGTGTTGAATCTGATCAATAAAGTCTTGGAGATCTTTATTAAGATTTAACCCAATGAAGGATGGAGGGTCCAAATTAAGAAAATCATGTATCCTTGTACCAGCTGCCCTATTCATACCACATGTACCCATAACAGGACCTTCCTGCCTTTGACCTTGGCCAGAAACTATTCGAGTCAATAGTTGGACTGCATTTCTCAAATCCTATACGGTAGCATCAATAGGTGGTTCTGGAGGAATTTCACCACTCTCGGGTTCATCAGGAACTGGAGGAGTTGGAGATGTCCGTGACAAAGACTCCTCTTGAACCTCATCTCGTTGTCTCACCTGGCTGGGTATACCAACCACTACTTCTACTCCCTTCCCTTTACCTTTCTTCTGCCTTATTTCTGGCATACTTGCTATACAAAACAATTTAGAAATTAAACATAATGCACCTATTACACTTGACTTTATGGAACGATCCAAAGAATAGAAAGAAAGTAACAACTCCTAAATGCCACATAGCCTCCTTCTTATAAATGTGGTGCACAACACATCGATAAACAAGATTCTACATAGACACGGTTTTGTAGACTCCCTAGGATGACCCGCTCTGATACCACTTCTATCATGCCCAAAAGTCCTGATAGGGCGGACGACTGGCACCTGTTGCCGATAAGGCTTGGGAGAACCAAATTGTATCTATGTGCTTTCTATACATATTATGAGGGGTTTCAATGCTTGACATGCATTTAAGGAAATAAACAGTGATAACAAGCCAAAAGGAAATACATATGACTAGGCCGTTGGGGCCACGGTGTCTAAAGTACGAGACATGACCACACTTTTATTTAAATAGTCTACAAAGCCTCTAGATAAGAGAAAGTATTTGACAACAGTTGGGACAGGCCCTGCCTCGACTAACTGTACAATATAAACATATAGTCTCTAGCCACACAGGAAGCCCCGAAGCAAATTGGAGCTTGGTATCAGCAAGTTGATATCCTGTACTCCTATTGGGGAGATCTACTAGCACCTGTACCTACAGCATGAAATGCGAGTCCCCCATAAGGGACGTCAGTACGAGATAATGTACTGAATATGTAAGGCGGGATATACTGTATGTGAAATAATAACTCAAATGTGACCATGCACTGGTGTAAGATTAGAGACCACCTTTGGTTATACTTTGGGATCATGTACTTTATATTCTTTATATTACTTTACTTTTACTCTATAATCTGTGCACAACTGTAATACAAATGAACAACTGATCAGTGGTAAAACTATATCGAGATTGTCCCTGGCTAGGTTCTTCCTTAAGCCCTTGGGGTGCCACCCATGATAGGATCGTCCTTGGCTAGGTGATTCTTCCACCCCCCGGGCTACCACTCATCAATAAACAATATACTTTATCTTTCAATTACCTTTGAGGTAGTTCTTTTGGTGGTTATAATATTGGAGCTGTAGGACTATAGATGTAACATGTGACATGTAGATAATCATACAAGAAAATATGACAATGAAAAGAGTACGTTACATAAACAATTAAATGCGTATGAGATGAAATAACTCGTGAACTTTATTTGGCAAACAGAACCCATGTAACTTGGTATCCATGTATTTATGCAGATTTGAAGGTGACTATGTATGGGAGCATCTGAACATGTGCAAGAGTGTAGACATAGTTAATAGTTGTGTCGGAGTTGGTAAGCGCCTTTATGTGCCAAGGAAGGATCTAAGTTTCATGCCAAATAATATGAAATCAAGTAGCCTTACATACCTCATTGTATGACCTTGTTACTACCTTGGGTTAACCTTGCCATCCTCCAAATATTTATATACAACATGGTAGGTGATAAAACTAGCATTATAAGCTAATAGACACATCTTGGCAGCCCAATCTCATAAAAAAGCACACGGGCAGCAAGCTGGTATTGATGAACTCGAGCGTATTCTTTCAATCTTTCCGCCCCTAATCGTATTTTCGAGTATACATTCGCATGTACACATCACATCCAGCCTATTTTAGCGCTATAACAGTTTACAACATCCCATAAAATACAACATTTAACAATTCTACACAACCTACAAATGGACAACATAACGTTACCTCCCTTCGCTACATTTCGACGTCGACAATTCCAAACCTGTTCCAACTCTAACCAAACTATTCCAACAACATTTACACATACCAACAGTACTAAAACTGTATTAGAAGAATACACAAGAAGTCATGAAGGACGTGATCCAATAACCTTCCATCCAACAGCCCATAAGTTCTAATCAACATTACACTTAAGATAACACAATAAAACGCATTTGTTAAATGAAACCAAAATTAGGGCAACAACCTTAGGATAATATTTATACCTCAAACCATATTAATAAAATCAATTTCTCTTCATAATAGGACCCACAAACTATAGAGAAGTCAGTAAAATAAAAGGCAAGTGTGCAGCAACTTTCTAAATACATGCTGTCCCAAATTTTTAGCACAAACATACTAGCATATACTTGTTGTTTTTCATAAGAAAACCATACTAAGCACATGTGTAAAATTACTTACCATTACCTCCAAGGTGTTGGGATTCTCTATTAACCCTAGAAGTTCCTTTTAGCTGCTTTACAAAGTCAAGAGACGTTGAGAGTAAACTTGGAGATAATCTATTTTTTTTGTTGGTCAAGTTAACAATGACTTGTGGGAGCTGCTTTAACCCTTTTTAAAGTGGGATTTTGGATGCCTTACCAAGGAATTCTCAGCCTTATTTCACCAAGATGGTGATGCAACTCCTTTCTCCTTTCATTTTGGCCTTTTGGGGCTCCAAATTGGTTGGGCCTTTGCTTCCCATTTTCAGCTTCATTCTTAATTAGTTTGGGCCTAAAGTATCCAAGAAATTGTGATGTCTTTGGGCCCTTTTAATATCCTCCTTGGGCTAAACATATAGTCCATTTATGATACTAATACATGGGCTAAAATTATACCCTTAACACAGACTTTATTCAAAATCGGACTTGGACAAATTCGACGTCAAGCCTCATCTCCGTTTAGCTAGCAATTTAAGCTAAGCAAGTAGGTGACTCACCTGCTATCTTCTTAAGTTCTTGATTCTTAAGTTCTATAAGCACCTAAATTCTCTCACTTTGTTTAAGGCTGTGATCTCCTCAATTTGACACAAAACATGTTACACTCGACCCTCTTAAGCGTTAAACGCACATATCCCCTATAACTTGAGATTCAAGCACTTTTAAAAACGGGCGCTAATTTGACCAAACCATATCATATTTCATTTGCTTTATACTAGTATTGTAAGGTGGGGGGTGTTACAACATGTTTATAAGTTGATTTACATATAGGTATTACCCATTATGAACTTGATTATAAGCTGAGGTTTCATAAGATGTGACTGCTTTAGCATGTTTTGAGCTATGAATCTATGATCTATTACGAGTGATTTTAATGTATCTTGAATGAGGGTATTACCAAGTGTTGGTGGGTTAATTTACGCTAAGTTTTCTAACATGATTTCACTCTTGAATTGCATGATTTTGAACTAGCATTTACACACCCGCCAAGTGTTTGATAAAATGTCCGGTTAAGGGTTCTTGAGTTATTGTAGGTCTATTTCATGGCTTATGAGTTAAATAACTTTATGGTGATACAAGGCATGTGTATATGTGCTGATTTCTTGAAAAGTATATATAGTGTTGCAAGTTGACCACACCTTGTTAAGGGGGTGCTATGCCTCAATCACTTTGTCGGGGGAGGGGATGCTAGGCCCGTACTACCATGTTGAGGGGTATATAGCTTGACCACCTTGTAAAGGGGTGCTGGCCTATACTACTATGTTGAGGGGTATATACCTTGACCACCTTGTAGGGGGGTGCTAGGTTTATACTTCCAATTGAGGGTAGATACCTCAATCACCTTCCAAGGAGATAATATGCGTTGGATTCCAAGTATTAGTTGTTTAGTCTATGATGATGGTCTCTTCCCACACATATATTGTGTTTCATCTAAGCATATTTTACTTCAAGCATTGATCATGCATGCCATGTTGCTAATATACTATCTCTTGCCCATGTGTATGATTTTGACTATGTTGCCTATCTCTTATTACATTGCGTCCTACATACTTAGTATGTTCAAACATACTAATACATACTCTATGCCTACATTATATTATCATGTATGAATAGGAGCTCCACTTGATGATCTTCCTCATCCATGTGGCTAGTACTATCTCTTGAAGCAAGTTTGGTGAGTCCTCAACTCCGAGGATAATTGCTATTGATCTTATGTTACTGAAAGACGCTTTCATTTGTTTATATGCTTATAACTATGAGGGTGAGCCCAAAAAGTATCATGGCCCCCACTCACTTTCATGTTTAGACATGACACAGACCTAGGGTGTAGACGTGACATGACGAAATGGGAACCCGGAGGGATCCCAAACAAGCCTCTTAGCATATCATACACACATCCTTAGTCGCAGAAGCAAATAAGCGACAACAAGTGAGTAAAACAGGGATAAATAGGGCTAAAGGAATTCTTTGATATCATAAATCATAAAGAGTCAAGCTCATAGCATAGGTACACCATAATATTCCAACAACACCTCTAAACTTAGAATGGAGTGGGGGCCAAGACACTTTCCGGGCTCACCCTCATAATGTCAAACATCAACATAAAGAAAATTTTGAAATAGAACGAGAAAGTAGATAGTGTCCTTGATCTTGAGGACTCACCAAGCTTATTTTCAAGATGTCAAACTAGACATGTGGAGAAGGATAGTCAAATAGAGCTCCAGTTCCTACATGGTAACATCATGTAGGCATAGAGTATGCGTTCGTACATTTGAATGTACTAAGTATGTAGGATGCAATGTAACAAAAGATAGGCAACATAGTCAAAATGTATTATTATAACCAAGAGATTACATAATAATGATATGACATGTATGATCAATGCTTAAGTAAATCATGCTTTGAAATTTATTCATCTTACATAGAACATAATATATAAGTGTGGGATGAAACCTCAACCGACATAAAATAAGACCAAGGGAGCTACAACTTGGAATCTCGATGTCTACCCTACACTGGATGAAAGGGGGAAGTTACTTGCCAAGGTGAAAATGCCTAAGTGAATCCACTAAGACTTATGTAAACCAGGTACTCTTCTCTAGTTCCTAGACTCGAGTAATCACCTGAAGCCTCCGTATTTAGGATACTCGCCTCTTAGGGATTTGGGGACTCACCTCTAATCCTTTTACCTATGGTGGCACGTAGTTTTGGGACTTGGGGACTCGCCTCTAGTCCACTCAGTGCTAAGTGTAATCCCACAGAATTCTTAGAATAATCATAGCTTTAATAATTTGTAAGAAACATGGAAGACGTGACATGAGTAGCTCTTAACATCGTTGACCTCAAACGGTGAGCCTAATCATCAAACATAACAATGTGTCATCATCAACATTAACCTTGCATTAACATCAACATCAAAGTCTCATAAGTGGTAAAAGCTTTGAGAAAAGGACTTAATCCGGCTTTACAACACCATCAATATTTTCATGAACTAAACACATCTCTAGAATGCCCAAAATAATCATAGTGTCTCTTGACTCATAAATCAACCAATAGACCATCAAAACTTTAAGAATCCTTAAAAAGGCATTTTATCAAACACTTGGCGAGTGTGCAATGCTAGAACTAAATCATGCAATTCAAGAGTGAAATCATGCAAGAAAACTTGAAGTAAATCAATGTACCAACACTTGGTAATACCCTCATGTAATATACATCAAAGCCCTTCATCAAGTCTTAAGATAGATCATAGATTTATAGCTCAAAATATGCATAATCACAATAGACAAACCATCTCATAGTTTGAGCTTAAAATAAGTAAACATGTATTTTCAATCAACATTTCATGAAACCCCAAAATAACTCATAGTCAAATTCAGAATAAGTAAGACTCATAAGTAAATCAACTTAGAATCAATCAATTTTTATGTAACAAGGAGGATTGGGCACCATGTGTGGAAGGACCCAATGGTTGAAACCCACATACCTTAATCCTGGAGTTTCTTGAAGAAGAACTTGAGGAGGACTTGGGGCTTGACTTGGTTTCCTTGAACTCCAACAAAACTTCTTGAAAAGCTTGAGAATGAATGGAGAATTTGATGAAGATTAGAGAGGAATTTGAGAGTTTTTGGTGAGTTTTTAGGGCTAAAAACAGTTAAAGAATGAGGGATTTTACATATATAGGTATTGGGTTCTTATCCAATTGCCCTAGAGTAAAAAAATGAATTTCTCAAAAATTATTGAACTATTCTGCACCAAGTGTGTGTTGCAGACTAGTCGTGAACTACTACTATTTTTGCGAAGTTTCGCCAAAAAATAATTTTCTTAGAATGGATAAAGTATACCTTGCAGGTACTCGTTCCCCTACACAATTTTGCACTCTGAAGAAAAATACGAAGTCAGATTTGTGAAATTCTACACAGATTTTGTGATATTAAAAAAAAGCATTTAGGGTCTTTTCGAGCTACATGGAGGGGTGTTTGAATATCCCCGATTTGAGATATAAGGGAATTACGATTAAAGGGCATTCCTAGGCAAGTGTAGGGTGTTTCAATATCTCTCCCTTGGGAATATTCATCCCCAAAAATCGAAGAAACATGAGAAGAAATTATGAGGTTCCAGCCCAACATGAATGCAACAAATGCACTTAAAAATCTTTTTTGAAAAATTTCAACATTAATCTCAAAAATCACTATAAACTTGTTACCACGATCATGAATGCATGCAAAATGACCTAAGAGCTGAAACTTAGGACATGAGATTATAGAAAGGACTTAATTTTCTATCTCAAGCTTGAATAGAATGAAAGAGGTACAAATATCACTTCTTCATGCCCACTCTGACTCCCCAAATGTCACTATCAACTTATTGATTCATCCAAAGAACCTTGACGGATGCTACACCATTGTTCCTTAATCCTTTCACATGTTCACACAACATCTCCACCAGGACCTCCTCATAGGTCAACTCATCCTCCACAACCCCCACAACCTCAAAGAGTTCTATAGCACTTGGGTCTCGCATACACTTCTCAACATAGATATGGAAGACCGGATGAACCATATTCATACCAATGGGCAACTCCAATCCATATGAAACCATACCAATTTCTCCCCCAAACCCTATAAGAGCCTACAACCTTTAACCCAATTGTCAACCTTAAACATACATAGTCCACTTTGGAACCAAAACCACCATCTCCCTCTTGGGAGAAACCTCCACCCTACCATCCCTCATCAAGACCGCCAACTCTATCAAGATGGAAATCAAGCCCTTGCTTAACTAGACTTCTTCAACCAAAGAAGAACCGAAACCGTCAATACCACTACACCACCATCCTCAAGTTCACCCAAACTCATTCCCAACCTAGTCAGCCGATGTACTTCTTCAACCACCCTTTTATCACCCCAAAGACTCCCACTTCCCATAATTAGCAAGCAACCTCACCTCCTTCAAAATTTACAATATCACCCTTAAATGATTCACAAACTCTGCCTCACTTCCAGAAACAAACCAACACATCATCACCAAGGACCACCACAAACATAACGAGGTGGGGATTAAAGACCCTATTCATGAGACCTATAGATATAATTAGTGTACTAGCCACACCAAAAGACATTACCCCAAATTTTAAAAATCAAAAGGACATCAAGGACTCATTGACCACCGGAATCGACTCAATAAGAGGGACCTTAGACTCAACATTCCCACTCTTACAAGATGACAAAAGCAACCCTTAGGGATCAATTGGACCTTGAGATAAGAAATGACCCTACTTGTTCACTACCACTCAAGGACGGGTTTAATAGGGAATTGAAATTTAACTCTACGGGAATTATAATCAATGGAGACATAATATGCATGCAACTAATCCAACCAAAGTATGACATCAAAATCCACCACATCTAATTCAACAAGTCACACGGCAATACCTAATGCAATATAAATGTCAAATAATACTTATGAACTTTCTATCAACAATAGGCTCAACAAAGGTAGACGTCAAAACTTCACATAACAACTCGAGACACACAAGCAACCCACTATAAACCAAAAGGAATAATGAAAGGAATAGTTGAACCCGGATCCATCAAAATAAAAACCTTCAACTTGCCTACAAAGTACCATGCCAAGCCTAGTGACTCCTAGAGGGGTATGGTTGAGAACGTCGACGAACATCCTTATGGTTCTTAGGAACCCAAGGATAATGTCTCATCTTATGACCATTCCACCACATCCAAAACATGCACTTGAACCGACTGAGCAATCTCCCTTCCACACTTGTTGTACGAAGGTGGAGCTTGTCCACAAACACCTTCACCTTGATACTTGGGGCTGGCCACCCCATCCTTGGAAACCCTCTTGGTTGGAGCATCGTCGGACTCTTGATCTTGGATGCTACCATCAAATCGAGCACTCTTGGATCCCTTACTTCTCCTCTTTCTGAGCTTCTCCCCCTCAAGTTGTTCAGCATAAGTCATAAGGTGGGACAAATCCATATTATTTATCAACATAGCAGCACGATACTCCTCATTCACCAAATTGGATACACCCATCATGAACTTGTTCATCCTTGACCTTGTATCGACACCTAATTGTGGAGCATACTTGGAGAGTTGGTTGAAATTGAGGGCATACTCCTCACACTTATGGACCCTTGCTTTAAATTCACGAACTCCATCATTTTGGCCTCTCTAAGCTCAAGAGGGAAGAACCGGTTGAGAAATGGCGCCTTAAACTCCTCCCAAGTAATAGCATCATGATTTTCCCTTTCCACCTTCCATTGCACAAACTAAATTTGAGCCACCCCCTTTTAGTTGGTAGGCCACCAACTCTTCCTTTTCCTCCTAATTCACCACCATAATAGACGACACCATGTACACCTCATCAATGAACTCTTGGGGATTCGCATCCACCTTAGACCCATAAAACTCCAGCAGATTCATTCTAGCAAAGTCCCTTACTCTTGAGGCCGGAGTATTAGCATGAGGAGTTTGGGTGCCTTAGCTCGTTTGGGGAGCGGCGTAAGCCTTTGTCCATAGGTGCACGACCCCTCCTTGGCCTTCCTCTTTGAAGTGGCATGATCAACCAGAAGAGCAAAGAACATTCTTTAGAGGAAAAAGCTCTCACTTCTAAAGCACGACTTAGTCCATGAAGAATGGAAACATTTCCTAAAATGCCTCACAACTTCCCATTCATAGTTGTGGCGCACTTCACAACCATGAATAAGACTTTAATCGACGTAGTGTGTTGGAATGTCAATGAGCATTAACAACCTAGCACTATAATACCAAGTTTTTCACGATGCGGACCTAGGGCCTAGACGTGATACGACGAATGGGGAACCCAGAGGGACCCAAACAAGCCTCTTAGAATATCATATACACATTCTTGGTCACGAAAGCAAATAAACAACAACAAATGAGTAAAATAGGGATAAATGGGGCTAAGGAAATTATTTGATATAACAAATTATAAGGAGTCAAGCTCAAAACATAGATACATTATAATATTCCAACAACACATCTAAACTTAGAATGGAACAGGGGTCGATACACTTTCTAGGCTCACCCTCATAATGTGAGACATCAACCTAAAGAAAATTTTGAAATAGCAAGAAAAAGTAGATAGTGTCCTCAAACTTGAGGACTCACCAAGCTTATCTTCAAGATGTCAAACTAGCCACGTGGAGGAGGATAGTCAAATGGAGCTCCAATTCCTACATGGTAACATCATGTGGGCATACAACATACATTAGAACATTTGAATAAACTAAGTATGTAGGATGCAACGAAACAAGAGATAGATAACATAGTCAAAATGCATAATTATAACCAATAGATAACAAAATAACTGTAATACCCCACATCTTACAATACTAGTTCTATGCAAATGAAACATGATATGGTTTGGTCAAACTAGCGCCCATATTTAAAAGTGCTTGAATCTCAAATTAGAGGGTGATATATATGTCTAACGCTGAAGAGGGTTGAGTGTAAATACATTTTATGTCAAATTTAGGAGATCACAACCCTAAATAAAATGAGAGAATAATGTGCTTGTAGGGCTTAGGAAGCTAGCAGGTGAGTCACCTACTTGCTTAGCTCAAATTTGCTAGCTAAATGGAGACGAGGCCCGACGTCGAATTTGTCCAAGTCCGATAGTAAATAAATTCCGTGTTAAGAGTGTAACTTTAGCCCGTGTTTTACCATCATAAATGGACAATACTTACAGCCCAATATTAATAATAAAAAGGCCCAAGTACATCACAATACACCTGGCTAATTGGGCCCAAACTAAGTGAAGAGGAATTAGGAAAATGGGCAGTCAAGGCCCATCAACTTTGAGACCCATTTAGGCCCAAGTGGTGAGGACCAAGCTGCTATCTCACCAGATTATTAATCTGTGGTAATGTATGGTCAAAACTCAAGAGAAAGTCGGCCAAAGAGAGCCTTTAAAAGGGCTCAAAACCAGCCCCTTAAGTCATTTCACTTTGGAACAAATTTTAAGCTTCCTAAAGACTCTTTTTTTCTCTTTACTTCACTTCACAAGGAAATCAATACAACCCTCTAGGGTTCTTAAAGGAAACCTGAATCTTGAAGGCTAAGGCAAGTGGAAATATCCATGTATTTCTTATAGTTATCCCGTGACAAACAAGAAATATATGCTAATAATGCTTGTGCTGGAAATTTGGATAGCATGTGTCCGAAGGATTGTTGTGAACTTTTATTGTTATTCAAGGGGATTTTCTCTCCTTGGTTGGCTAAATTTTGAAGTAAGACTCATGTTTTTAAGAAGTTATAGTTTGTTAGTGATGTAACTAAGCTGTTGCATCACTTTTACAGTCCGCAAAAGTGAGTTCTTATAGGATATCACAATTTTATTCTTAGTACGAACTTGTGGGCTGATGGATGGAAAGCTATTGCCTCATGTCCTTCATGACTACTTTGTTGCTATTCCAAGACTATTTTAAGGCTGTTTTTATGTATATATGTGTTGGGGAAAGTTTGGGTAAAGTTGAAATAGGTTCAGGATTGTCGACGTCGAAATGTAGCGAAGGGATGTAACGTTATGCCGCCTATTTGTATGTTGTGTAGAATTGTTATGTTTTGTGCTTTGCCGGCTGTTGTAAAATTATTATAGCACTAAAACAGGCTACACATGATATGTATATGAGCATGTGTATTAGAAAGTACGATTAGAGGCAGAAAGGTTGAAAGAATATGCTCGGGTTTATAATTATTCACTTGCTGCCTGTATGTTGTTTTTTATGAGATTGGGCTGCCAAGATGTATCTATTGGCTGCTAATACTAGTTTTATCACCTACTATGTTTTAGATAAATATTTGGAGGAAGGGAAGGTTATCTCAAGGTAATAGAGAGGTCATACAGTGAGGTATGTAAGGCTACTCGATTTCTTATTACTTGGCATGAAATCTAGATCCCTTCTTGGCACATAAAGGCACTTACAAACTCCGACACAACTTTTAACCATGTCTCAACTCTTTCACACATTCATATGCTCCCAGACATAGTCACCTACAAATCTACATGCATACTTGGATACAAAGATACACGAGTTCGTTCTACTAAATAAAGTTTATGTGTTGTTCCACCTCCTATGCATTTTATTGTTTATGTAACCTACTGCTTTCATTGTGGTATTGGTTTTTGTGATTATTTACATATCATATGTTGTATCTATAGTCCTACAGCTCCAATATTACGACCACCAAAAGAATTATCTCAAAGGTAATTGAAAGGTAAATTATATTGCTTGTTGATGGGTGGTAACCTGAGGGGTGGAAGAATCACCTAGCTAGGGTCTATCTTATTACGGGGGGTAGCCCATGGGGTTAAAGGAAAAGCCTAGCACGGCCGATCACGATATAGATTTACCACTGATCAGCTGGTCATTTGTATTACTTGCTGTGCACAGATTATACAGTAATGGTAAAGTAATAAAAAGAACATAAAGTACATGATCCCACAGTATAACTAAGGGTGGTCTCTTATCCTACACTAGTGCATAGTTTCATTTGAGTTGTTACTTCATATATAGTGTTTCCTGCCTTACATATTCAGTACATTATCTCGCACTGACCTCCCTTATGGGGGACCTGCATTTCATGCTGAAGGTATAGGTGTCAGTAGATTTCCCCAATAGGAGTACAGGATATCTAGCTGCTTTTACCAAGCTCCAGGTTGCTTCGGAGTTTTGTGTGTCTAGAGCTTATATTTTTGTGTTGTATAGTTAGCCTAGGCGGGGCCTGTCTCAACCCCTATCAGATACTTTTCCTTACCTAGAGGCTTTATAGACTATGTAAATTAAAGTGTGGTCATGTCTCATACTTTAGATAATGTGGCCCAGTGGCCTAGCCATATACATTTCCTTTTAGCTTTTTATCACTGTTTATTTTCTTAAAGGCATGTCAAATATAGAAATCCCTTATTATATGTATAGAAAGCGCATGGATATAGGTTGGTTCTCCTGAGCCTTATCGGTAATGGGTGCCAGTCTGCCCTAATAGGAGTTTGGGCGTGACAGAAGAGGTATCAGAGCGGGTCATCCTAGGGATTCTACAAAGCCGTGTCTATGTAAAATCTTGTTTATCGATGTATTGTGCACCACATTTATAAGATGGAGGCTACGTGGCATTTAGGAGTGGTTACCTTTTTTTTGTTCTTTATATCATTCCATAGAGCTAAGTATAATAGGTGGATTGTGTCTAACCCCTAAATTGTTTTGTACAACAAGTATGCCATAAACCAGGAAGAACAAAGGTAAAGGCAAGGAAATAGAAGTGGTGGTTGGTATATCTAGTTAGGTGAGACAATAAAATGAGGCTTAAGATGCGTATCTGTCACAGACATCTCCAACCCCTCTAGCTCCTAATGAACCCGGAAGTAGTGAAATTCCCCCAAAATCACCTATCAATGCTACCGTGCAAGATTTGAGAAATGCAGTCCAATATTGAGCTGTACAGTTGTTGGCCAAGGTCAAAGACAGGAAGGTCCAGTTATAGGTGCAGGTGGTGTGAATAGGGCAGCTGGCACAAGGATACGTGATTTCCGTAATTTGGACCCTCCATCCTTCACTGGGTCAGATCCTAATGAAGATCCCCAAGACTTTTTTTCTTAGATTCAGCGTACTTTAGAAGTTATGCATGTGAGTGGTACAGAAGCTGTCGAGTTAGCGACATATAGGTTGAAGGGTGTGGCTATATTGTGGTATGAAGCTTGGAAGCAATCTAAGGGTATAGATACACCCCAACTACTTGGAAGTAGTTCAAAGAGGCATTTGTTGACCATTACTTTCCATTAAAGATCTGAGAGGGCCGTGCAGATCAGTTCTTGAATCTCATACCAAGAGAATATGAGCATGAGGGAGTATAGACTTCAATTTAATTCCCTGGCCAGGTATGCTCCTAATATAGTTGCTACTATGGCAGATAGAGTTCATCGATATGTGGATCGATTGGATACGTATCTGGTCCCAGACTGTACCATTGCTTCGTTGAACAAATACATGGATATAGTGAGAATGCAAGGTTTCATACAGAAATTGCAGGATCAAAGGCAAAGAAGAAGGACACAAGAATTGGAAAGGGGGTAGGCCAAAAGGGCCAGATCAATAGGGTAGTTTACACCATCCCAAGGTGATCTTAAGCCTCGATTTTTTAATAAACCACCTAGGCCATTATCCTCCTGCTCTGCAGCCAGTGCTCCACCACAACTTCAAGGTTGGTCAAAAAAGTGAAGGACAAGGTGCACGGACGACAGGATATTTAGCAGGTTGGCAAATGACCCCTACGCAGCCTTGTAAATAGTGTGGAAGAAGTCATTCCGGTATATGTCGTGTTGGGACAGACGCTTGTTATTGGTATGGTGTGCCAGGGCATATGATGAGAGATTGCTCGAGGAGACGTATAGGTGATATAGCATAATCTATTGGATCCGCTGTTGCATCGTCATCATCAGTTCCTCCTTTTGGTAGGGATCAACAAGCACCTACGGGTCATGGTAGAGGCATTAGAGGGGAAGCTAGCTCTAGCAAAGTCCAAAATCGCACTTATGCTCTGGGGAGTCGGCAAAATCTGGAAGCTTCAAATGATGTGGTCACAGGTACATTGTCCATCTTTTCACATAATGTATATGCACTAATTGACCCTAGTTCTATACTATCATACATTACCCCACTAGTTGCTGGGAAGCTTAAGAGAACACCCAAAGTATTGAACAAACCATTTGAAGTGTCTACACCAACTGGTGAATCTATTATGGCTAGAAGGGTTTATTATGACTATGTAGTAACTGTTTGTGACCGTGACACATTAGCTGACCTTATTGAGCTAGAAATGGTGGAATTTGCGTTATAATGGGTATGGATTGGTCAGCTTCTTGCTATGCCACCGTGGATTGCCGAACTAAGAGAGTGTACTTCCACTTTCCAAATGAGGCAGTTCTTGAATGGGAAGGCAATGTTGGGGAGCCAAAGGGGAAGTTTATCTCTTATTTTAAGGCCAAAAAGATGATATCTAAGGGGTTTATATATCATTTAGTTAGAGTGAGGGATATGGAGGCAGAATCACCAACTCTTCAATCAGTTCTAGTAGTGAATGAATTTGTTGATGTGCTCTTGAAGAACTTACAGTCTTACCTCTAGAACGAGAAGTAGATTTTGGTATTGACTTACTTCCAGGTACTCAACCTATTTCCATCCCTCCATATAGAATGGCCCCGATAGAATTACGTGAATTAAAAGAGCAGCTAAAAAGACTTATTGGAGAAGGGTTTTATAAGACCTAGTGTGTCCCGTCGGGGTGCACCAGTGTTATTTGTACACAAAAAGGATTGCACCTTGAGAATGTGTATCAACTATCGATAATTGAATAGGGTAACAATTAAGAATAAATACCCCCTCCCTGGGATTGACGATTTATTTGATCAGTTACAGGGTGCCAAATGCTTTTCAAAAATTGATTTGAGATCAGGTTATCACCAAGTGAGGGTGAAGGAGAAAGATATACCTAAGACTGCTTTCAAAACACGCTATGGTCACTTTGAATTTCTTGTTATGTCATTTGGGCTAACAAATGCAACAATAATTTTTATGGATCTGATGAACAGGGTATTTAAGCCATTATTGGATGTGTTCGTGATAGTATTTATAGATGATATTTTGGTATATTCAAGATCAGAAGAGGACCACACAAATCACTTATGACAAGTGTTACAGGTTCTTTGTGATCGACAGTTATATACCAAATTTTCTAAATGTGAATTTTGGCTAAAAGCAGTAGTATTCTTGGGTCATATTGTGTCTGATGAGGGAATAAGGGTTGATTCATAAAAGATAGAGGCTGTGAAAGATTGGCCAAGGCCAACAACATCCATGGAAGTTCGGAGCTTTCTAGTGTTGGCAGGTTATTACGGAAGGTTTGTTGAAAGTTTTTCTTCTATTTCTGCACCTCTAACAAAGTTGACACATAAAGCAACCAAGTTCCAATGGAATGATGCATGTGAAAGGAGCTTCCAGGAGCTGAAAAATAAGCTAACTTCTGCACCTGTGCTAGTAGTTCCAAAAGGCACTGAGGCGTATGCAGTGTATTGCGATACTTTAGGAGTTGGCTTAGGGTGTGTACAGACATAGCATGGTAGGGTAATTACTTATGCATCTACATAGCTACGACCACATGAGAAAAACTATCCAACACATGATATTGAGCTAGAAGCGGTTTTGTTTTCTCTGAGAATATGGCACCACTATTTATATAAGGTTCATGTTGACATATATACTAATCATAAGAGCCTACAAGATGTCTTAAAGTAGAAAGACCTAAACTTAAGACAACGGAGGTGGCTAGAGCTAATGAAGGATTATGACGTTGATTTACTTTACCACCCGGGGAAGGCAAATATGGTAGCCGATGCTCTGAGCCATAAGGCAATCATGAATACTAGTGATCAATTTGTGGTAAGTCAAGAAGTGACTAAGGATCTATGTCAACTAGCCAATTTGGGAGTTCACCTTCTTGAAACTCCAAAGGAAGGGATTATTGTACATAATGCAGCAGCGTCTTCATTAGTAATGGGGGTGAAAGAAATACAGTTCGATGAACTTGTTCTATGATAACTTAAGGAAAAAGTAAGTCAGGGTATGAGATAAAGGGCTTTGACTTTACACAAAATGGAGTACTTTACTGCCAAAATAGATTATGTGTGCCTGATATTAATTGATTAAGAAAGAGGATAATGGAAGAAGCCTATCATTCTCGATATTACATCCATCCAGGATCAACTAAGATGTACCATGACCTGAAGAGAATGTTTTGGTGGGGAGGCATGAAAAAGGACCTTG
>JAABOM020076940.1:0-33705 GCA_011800125.2 Solanum clarkiae | reverse complement strand
CAATAATAATTCATATTAGTTATTTTATAATTAAAAAATGATTACATTTGAAATATTCGCGCAACTCGCGGGTACGTATACTAGTAATATATAATAATAGATAGAAAAGAAATATGAAAAAGATGCTTCTAGATTTTTATTTCTAATATTAAATCATTCAAATATTTTTTTGCCCTTGAATGTAGTAATATTTTCAAAATTGCCATTGATCGTCCATGTCTTCACCTTTCTATATAAAAAATAATATACTAGATATGAAAATGTCACGACCCGGACCTAGGGCTTAGGAGTGACATAACGAATAGAAACCCAAGAGTCCCAAAACAAGCCTCGTAGCATCCATTCACACATCATCGGTTCGGAAGCATATGAGAGTAGTAAACACATAGTTTTAAGGGATGGGAAAGTAGGACCACGCTATGGGGATGTCATAGGGATAGGGATTGACATGGATTCACATAGCACATAGCACACAAGAACTAAGGGGCGGATAAGTGTGACTAACTCTATGGGGGGCAATACGACACTTAGGATTTTCCATAGTATAATATAAATCCATACCATATGCTCATAACAACATAATGACATAAGCACATACAAAACATAATCCTCCAAATACATCACTTAGCACATAAACATAAAGAGGTTTACAAGATGTCCAACAATGCCTCTATTCATAAGATAGGAATGGGGGCCAAGACATACCCTGGGCTCACCCTTAAAATGAGTAAAATAGGTAAAATACTATAGGTAGAGGATATGGTGGTTTGTCCTTGAAAGATAGGACTCACCATAACAAACAAAACAAGAGATCCAAGCTAAACGTCGTACGCTGAATGAACGTAGTCCTCGGTTCCTACATGGTAAGATCATGTAGGCAAAAGTATGTGTTAGTACGTTTGAATATACTAAGTATAAGGAATGCTATGCATATGTCTTACCAATCCGGAATCAATATTAGATGATAAGGGCACATAATATAGAAAGAATCGTATAAAAAGAAAGTAGTATATAAATATGTCATGATGATCATGATGCATGAATGTGAAAATAGTTCACATATATTGAGGATGGGGTTGTAACCGACATGAGATTAAGTGAGTTATTCCTTGGAACCCCATTGTCTCCTCCACAATGATAAAAAATAACCTAGTTGCCAAAGGTACAACCTTAACATACTTTCCCCCTTGGGGCATAAACATAATCCTATGTTAGACGCATAGTTCAAGGAAAGGAGTATGGACCCTTGGGCATAGTCCACGCCGACATCCAATCCATCGGTGCTAGGTCGTCATCCCACTAGAATACATATACATACATGCTTGTAAACGAGGCATAAGACTTTCAAAATCGTTATTTGCATTCTTAGGCTTAAAGGCCAAATCATATTCTTTATAATCATGCATAATAGCCTAAAGCCAAAACATTCTTCATGACATACTTTTCATGCTTAGGGATAGCTTCTTAGAGCACCTTCTTGAGAGATGAGTATGGACCCTTGGGGATACCCCACTCTGACTCAAACCTCAAGCGGTACTCCCTTAAATATAGTGGGGTAAACACTCATAATTTTCTCAATGAGCCATCATTTTAGACTATATGTGATCACATTCTTGTCATAACCAATATCGTATCAAAATCATATCATAAAACATAATTGAGCTTAACCCACTTTATAATTTCCATAAAATCTCATATACATGAATGCATATGCCATGAATGTGATGAGAAAGGCATGGGTAATATAGATTCAAACTTAATTCAACAATACATTATAAAATTCAAGTAAAATCATAAATAAAATTCACATTTAAAACATAATATGTAATACCCATGCATAAAACAAGTTTAAGGAACATCCATATTCATAACTTCATAAATGCAATATAAACCCTCATAATATAACTTAAATCAACTTAAAATCAGTAGATAAATATAGAACAAATTATTACTTCAATTTTAAGGAATCACAATATTTAAAACTCCTATTTAAAATAAGCTAAGAATTCATGAAAGTTACTTGAAAATAGTTCGGGACTGCTTAATTCAAAGGAATCAAGGATCAAACCCTCATACCTTGAACAATCAAAAAGTTTTCAAGAGAAATTTGAAGGAGGAAAAGCTTTCCTTGAATTCTCAAGTCTTCAATCCTCAAGAGATTCTTGAGAGAGGTTTGAGAGTGTTTCCAACTGTGAGGAATGAATTTGAGTATTTTGAATAGGGTTTTGGTCATTAGAAAGTCTTTAGGAAGCATAGGAAGTCATAAAAGGCCATTAGAATAAATCATATTTACGAAAATGACATTAATAAAATGAGTTGAAAAATTGCACATCACCACTTCAAAGGAGGGTTCATGGCTTGTGTGGCCTTACACGGTCCGTGTACTTGCCCATGAACCCTCACTTAGCAAAATTTTCACTTGACAAAGGATAATGCATACTTAGAAAACTTTTCCAAATATTCATCTATACAGGGGGCTTCAGGGGCCGTGTGAGGTCACATGGTCCGTGTAAGTGCCTATGAGACTACACTTCAAAAAATCTCACGAAAAGTTGCGAGACAGTGATTTACCCTTAGAAAATTTTTTACTCTAGAAGCTCCACAGAGGGCCTCACGGCCCGTGAGACACCACACGGTCCGTGTGAGTGGCTGTATCACTTTACTTGGTCTCAGAATTGTGGCATTTCAAGCCAAAGCCACCACATGGCCCCTCCACATGGTCCGTGAAGTGCCACATGGACCGTGAGCGT
This sequence comes from Solanum clarkiae, assembly GCA_011800125.2. Classification (NCBI taxonomy): domain Eukaryota; kingdom Viridiplantae; phylum Streptophyta; class Magnoliopsida; order Solanales; family Solanaceae; genus Solanum; species Solanum clarkiae. The sequence goes on along the minus strand of JAABOM020076940.1, from coordinate 30,955 downwards.
GCAAGTGTGGCATGCCTTAGCTGAAATCACCACTTTCAAGGTCCAACACCAAATTTTGAGCCCAAGGGTCACCTCACTGGAGGCTACACTGGCCGTGTGACCTCACACGGACCGTGAGGTCTCCTTTAAAGTGTCACCTTGGTCCAAAACCTCCCAAAATAAAAAAATTTCAAGCTCCAATGAAGTCATACAACGTCCGAGTCATTACATCATCTCTCCCTTGGGAACATTCATCCCCGAATGTACTAGGACAAGGCTTGAAAGGCTCTACTCAAATTATGAAACTTCCAATCACAAGATACGATGCATAGTTCACCATTTGAAGATCATAATGCCATTAAAACTGTGCCGAAACATATTCAAATCATTCAAAACATCGTAAAAATCATTTTGATACACATATAGTTATGTCATGCCATGAGACTCAAGAATGAAAGAATTAGGACCTTTTGGAAAAGGAAGAACCTAATACCTTAAGCTTGAGTAGATTAGAAAAGGTGGGCATATCGCTTCATCATGTCCAACTCTACCTCCCATGTATCACTCTCCACATCTTGAATTCTCCAAAGCACCTTAATCGAGACCATATCCTTTTTATGAAGTTGCTTCACTTATCTATCTAAAATCTCCACCGAAACTTCCTCATAAGACAAGTTCTCCTCGACCTCAATGCCTTCCAAAGGCATAATAATACTAGGATCACCGACCAACTTCCTTAACATCGACACATGGAAAACTGGGTGAATAGAGCTCAATTCCTGAGGAAACTCCAACCTATAAGCCACATTCCCAATTCACTTCACAATCTTATATGGGCCCACATACTGAGGACTTAGCTTGATCTTCTTACCAAAATGCATCACACCTTTCATAGGTGAAACCTTCACATACACTAATCTCCAACATGAAACTCAAGGTCCTTCTTCCTAATATTCAAATAGAACTTTTGGTGAATTTGGGCCGTCTTGAACCTCTCTCTAATCAACTTCACCTTCTCCATAGCCTCCAACACCAAATCCAGGCTAATAAAAGTCATCTCTCCCAACTCAAACTACCCCACCAGGGATCTACACCTCCTACCACACAAAGCTTCAAATGGTGCCATACCAATGCTAGCATAAAAACTATTATTATAAGCAAAATCAATGAGTGGAAGATGGTCATCCCAATTTCCTTTGAACTCCAACATACAAGCCCTGACATATCCTCCAAGGTTTAAATTATCCTCTCAGCTTTTCCATCAGTTTGAGGATAAAAGGCGGTGCTCAACTTAACCTTAGTACCAAGTCCCCTTTGAAACGACCTCCAAACGTGAGAAGTAAATAGGGTATCATGATCCGATATGATAGATCTTACCATACCATGAAACCTCACCAACTCTCGAATATACAACTTTGCATAATCCTCGGCACCAAAAATAATCTTAATCGGTAGAAAATGAGCCTACTTAGTTATCTAGTCGATGATAACCCAAATGGAATCAAATTGCTTTCGGGTCTGAGACAAACCAACCACAAAGTCCATGTTCATATCTTCCCACTTTCAAGTAGGAATCTCAATGTCTAAGGCTAACCTACCGGGCCTCTAGTGCTCCACCTTCACTTGTTGATAATTTGGGCATTTGTATGCAAACTTGTCTATATCCTTTTTCATACCATGCCATCAATAAACTTCTCTCAGGTCTCGATACATTTTAGTAGATCCGGGGTGGATAGAATCATAAGAGTTACAGACTTCACTCATGATTATCTTCCTAAGATCATCCACATCCAGAACACATAACCGATCTAGATATCGAAGCACACCATCTCAACCTTGGAAGAAAACCTCTATCTCCTTCTCGACGATCAATTTCTTCTATTCAACCAAGGATGGATCTAGATATTGCTTAGCTTTCACATCAATAACCACCGAAGACCCCATTTTGTACATGAATACCACCCTCATTAGAGTCGGTCAACCTAACACCCAATCTAGCCAAATGGTGAATGTCCTTTGCCAATTCCTCCTTCTCCTCCTCAATAGTTCCCATAGAAAGTCTACTAAGAGCATCAACTACCATATTCGACTAGTGGGGATGATATTGTACACTCATAATATTATATACTCATGTCATGGTCCTTAATGCAAAAAGTGAGCATATTTCAACGAGGCCAGTCATAAGCTGAAGAGTTTTCATGGACTACCAAAAGTTGAATGTGTCTACTAATAAGGATCACTTTCCTGCCATTCATGGATCGAATTCTAGACTGACTTGTAGGCAAAAGGTTGTAATATTTCCATGATGGTTATTTAGGCTATAATCAGATTTCTATTGCACTAGAACATCAAGAGAATACCACCTTCACATGTCCATATAGGATATTCACATTTAAGAGAATTCCTTTCAAACTACATAATGTGCCTACTACATTTCAAAGATGCATGGCATCTATCTTTTCTGACATGGTGGAGGGAACAGTAGAAGTATTCATGAATGATTTCTCTATGGTAGGCGAATCTTTTGATGATTGCTTGATGCACTTGCATGATGTGCTAGAACGGTGTAAACAATGTCACCTTGTGCTAAGTTGGGAAAAATGTCATTTTATGGTAAAAAAGGTATAGTTTTGGGCCATTGAATCTCCATTGAAGGGATTGACGTCAATAAATCCAAAGTAAGATGACTGAGAAGCTTCCTCCACCTATATATATCAAAGGTGTGAGAAGTTTCTTAGGGCATGTAGGATTCTACCAAGGATTCATCAAAGATCTACAAAATTATACATCCATTTGTGCAAGTTTCTTGAGAAGGAAGCGAAGTTCAGATTCGATAATGCATATCTTAAAACATTTGAAGGATTGAAGCAAAAGTTGATCTTAGCACCCATCATTGTTGCACCCGATTGGACTTAACCTTTTAAGATTATGTGCGATACGTGTGAGGCTAGACTTGATGTAGTCTTGTGGTAGCAAAGAGAGAAGATCTACACCCTTTCTACTATGCCGACTGAACAAGAGTTGCTTGAAGTGGTCTATGCATTTGAGAAGTTCAAATCTTATTTATTGGGAACCAAAGTCATTGTACACACTGATCATTTAATACTTAGATATTTTATGGCAAAGAAATATGCCAAAATATGATTGATTTGATGGTTTCTACTTCTCTAAGAATTTGACTTCGAGGTGATTGACAAAAAGGGACAGTGAACTAAGTTGCAGACCATCTATCAGAACATAATGACGAGGAAATGGCAAATCTTGAAGATGGTTTAGAAATAAATGACTCATTCCCTAATGAGCAAGTGTTGGCAAATCTTGAAGATGGTTTAGAAATAAATGACTCATTCCCTAATGAGCAAGTGTTGGTTGTATCATATGCTTTGATCCTATCACTTGCTAATTATGCTAATTACCTAGTCAGTAGTGTGGTACCTCTAGATATGATTTTCCACCAACACCAAAAGGTTATGTCTAATGTATGGAAATCCTTTATGGATGAGCCTTGTTTATTTCATATTTGTGTTGATGGGATTACTCATCATTGTGCACCTGAGGTAGAGAGATGAGTGTACTTGAAGCTTGCCATTCATCACTTGTTGGCGGGCATCATAGTGGAACTCGAACAATCCATATGATCTTATAGTGTTATTGTCCTACTATCCATGATTATGCCAAATCTAATGACAAGTGCCAAAGAGAAGGTACTATTCCCAAATACATGAGATTCTTCTTAACCCCTTCATCGTGATCGAGTTATTTGATGTCTGGGGTATTGACTTCATCTGACGTTTTGTGAGCTCAAAAAAGAATAAATACATCTTAGTTGTTGTTGACTATGTGTCTAAGAGTGTGGATGCAGTCAAATTTTCTAACAACAAAGGTAATAAATTCACAACATTTCTTGAGAAGAACATCTTCTCGGGATTTAATACTCCTTGGGCAACATAAGCGATAGAGGTTTCCACTTATGTAATGGATTGTTTTGTTCTCTACTAGAGAAGTATTTGGTGATACATGGTGTTGTGACACCATACCACCCCATACAAGTGGACAAGTTGCGATCTCAAATTGCAAGATCAAGCAAATCCAGGCAAAGGATGTGTATGCAAATCAGACTGATTGATCGAGAAAGCTTGAAGATGCATTATGGGCGTATCAAGCTGGATCCACGACTCCCATGGACATGTCTCCATATCAACTTATGTTTGAAAAGTGTTTTCACTTGCCCATTGAGCTAAAAAACAAAGCAATGTGGGATCTTAAGAAGCTAAACTTAGGTTGAAGTGATGCATCAAAGTCAAGGCTAAACCAGCTCAATGGAATTGATGAATTCCTCTAGAAGGCATATGAAAGTTAACACTGTAAAAGGAAAATATGCAGATTTCTCATGACCAAAGGATTGAGCATCAAAGTTCACACCAGGTGATTTGGTCCACTTGTTCAACTCCACACTGCATTTATTTCCCAGAATGCTCAAATCAAAGTGGGTGGGACCCTTCAAGGCTTTCCATATGTATCTCCATAAAGCTATTGAGTTGGAAAGTAAAGTCTGTTCGAGGTTCAAAATAAATGGGAAAATGATCAAACCACACTTGGGAAATATGGAAGAAATTAGGACGATTGAAGTCTGGGTACTTGGTGAAGTCTGAGTAACAAAGTAGTCTGTGTCATGCCGCGACATTAAATCAGGCGTTGCATGGGAGGCAACCCAAGATTTACTTTTCATTAGTTGTAATTTTTCTTTCATTTTGAGTCTTAATATAGTTAGATAAATTTTATTTTTGCCATATTACTTCATAAAGTCTAGGAATAATGCAGGGTAACCATTTAGTGTTGTGATATTATGCAGGATCACATCAAAAAAGTCATAAAAATCACTAAGGGAAAATTTTGGGGTTTTACAAAAGGTATGTAAGGGTTGTAGAAATGACTAAAACTTGTAGGTGTTACTCGTAATTTTAGGCCGCGAAGTGACTTTGCGACCAATAAGATAAAATGTGATCATAAACTTGGCTCGTATATCTCAAGTAGGTCTTAAATCTTTTTAAAGTGTCAAAGGCGTCCATGAAATCTTTCCATGATTTGCAGTTCTAAATATGACACGTAGACTGGCCTCGTAGATTCAAGGTTTTTCAAATATAAGACTCATCTATGAAAATGTTTTCACGAGCCTTAGTACAAGCTATGACCCATAATCGAGCTTTCATTGACAGTCGATCCAATTAAAATCAACCTGACCCACTTTTTAACCTAACATTTAAATACAAGGGAAATTGAAATTACCCAATTCATTTCGCTCTAAATTTCTTCTCAAATTCCAACCAATTAACCTTTTCCGACCAGTCCATGTGTTGTTTGATCATTTGTATACCCTAGTCATCATTGTCAGTCAACATTGTATAGTTTGTGTACCCTAATTTGATTTTTCAGTTATGACCTTAATTAATAATGCATGCTATAGATTTTTCAGTTATGACCTTAATTAATAATGCATGCTATCCTAAAATTGAATAGTAGAAAGTAAGAAGTACTTGGACTAAGGTTTTTTTATAAATGGGCAATGATGATACTGTGTGTTTTGAATTGTAACGTACATTGTGGACTCAAATAGTAAAAGTTTAATGCTACATTAGGGGAATTTCCTTGTTAAGGGTGGTAAGATATTTTTCTAAAAGAAATTGATGCTTGAATGGTCTGGTTTATGTTTAAAATTGCCATATTTTCTTAAGAATTAAGGGAATCTGATATCATGACCAACTTTGTATTCTTGTTAAGGGAGCAAAATTGTGTAAAAAATAGGTGGCCTTCGATTTTTAGATGACCCGTAGTGAGAAATAATTTTTTGCTATAGGAGCTAAAACAGTGACGATCCTCAACCGGTCCGCGTCGCGCCCTGTGCGCGGACCAGTACAATTTTTCCCTTAATTTTTCAGTCTCGCTCAAGGGCATTTGGTAATAACCCAACGCCTATATACAGGAATACTTCAATTTTTCACCATTTTCAATCCCTAAAACTATCAAAACCCTCCCCAAATCCTCCCAATTCATTATCAAATCCCCCATTCAATCTCAAGAATATCAAGAACTTGCTTTGAATTTCAAGAACCCAACTCAAGCCTCAAGTCTTCCGCCAATTTTCTTCAAGAAACTCCAAGGTTTAGGTATTTGGGTCTTCATCCATGGGTCCTTTCACCCATGGAGCCCAACTCTCTCTCTTTTTATGAAATTTCATGATTTCAATATTAAATTCTTCATGCGTACCTCCTGTTATGCATTATATACACGAGTTAAGTTTGATTTTGTCAAGTATTGGTTGATTATGCATGAATACTTATTGAAAGCTTATTCCATGAGTTGATTTGTATCTATTGAGGCTATGCATGATATGAACTATGAAAATTATAGAAGATTGTGAACTTATAAGATAGATTAATGATACCCAAATTAAGGGTTTTACTACAATGCTGGTGGGTGGTCTTGCATGAGTTTAAAATGGAATGATTTTACCATTGCTTGTCTTATACTCTTAAAAGTGTATGATTTTGAGCATGTGTACATATACCCATCATGTTTGACTAAATTTACATGACAATGATTCTTATGTTAATGAAAACCTATTACATGATTTGCAAGACAAGTATTTCTATGGTGATTATGTGTTTCCAAGAATGTATTGAACTCATAAAAGCTGTTATGATCTACAAGTGAATTGTTGAACTCTTATTCTATGTTTTATTCTCATGTATATTATAAAAACTTCTAGAAGGGATTATGACCTAAGCTGTATTCCTCGCCCTCTAGTACAAGGCAATTATCTACATGAAGGGGTTATGACCTAAGCTACATCCCTCACCCTCATGTATTATCAATACCCACTAGAAGGGGTTATGACCTAAGCTATATTCCGCACTTTCTAGTACAAGGTATTTGGATGAGCTACTTATGCTACTTCATTGTGTTAAACAAGTTATGCAAGTATGATTATTTTCACCCATGTTTTAAACTAACATTGATTATATATGTCATATTGAGCTCACGTCTAACGACTATAATTATGCATCTTGATTATTATGACTTATGATCCTTGTTGCATTGCACCCTGTATATTTTAAACATTCCAAGTACTAACGCATACACTATGCCTACATGATCTCTCTATGTAGGGACCAGAGCTCCTATTAATTCTCCTCCTCGGCGTGGCTAGGCGGACCATTTAAAGTTAGCATTGAGTGAGTCCTCAATTCTGGGGGCAATATATATCTTATTTTCATGATGCTAAGACTTGTCTAATTTTGGATACTTATTTTGAGGGTGAGCCCGGGAGATGTCTTGGCCCCCGCTCCATTCGTAGTAGAGGTGTCGTTGGATAATGTGTTGGTTATGTATTATTGAGCTTGACTCCTATTATGACCGTGTTTTATGAAAGGCTTCCCTTAGACATGGTTCCCTTTTGAATCAATTGTCACTTGTTGATGTTTACTATGTTTCTGCAACCAAGGATGTATAATATGCTAAGAGTCTTGTTTGGGGCCATTATATGCTAAATCAATCATGTGGATCTTGTAGAGTCTATAGAAATTCTTCCTTGGGTCATTATAGATGATTTTGTATTTATTTTACAAAAAAATAAATCAAAAGTCATAGCATTAAAAAAATTCATGGGCTAACACACTCGAAAATAAAGAAAGTCTTTTAATTCCTGTTGAGTGACCTCTAAAATCTAAAAAGTCTCATATATTTGGCCGAATCTACAAAAAATCTACCTAGATCATTACAAATAATTCTGTAAAGATCTTGCCAAAAAATTAAAGCATCAACAAATGCATAGGCTACAACATACACAAAAACAAAAAGGGAGAAATCGCTTAATTCATGTAGAGGGACCCCTAAATACTAAAAAAAGTCAAACAGATATGGCCGAGGCTATAGGAATTCTTTCCTTGGTCATTAAGAATGTTCTGTAATGGATTTGTGAAATTATTGATCGAAAGTCATATAACGAAAAAATTAACAGGCTTACACACATCAAAAAAGAAAAAAATTGCAAGATTTATGTTGAATGGCCCTTTAGTGCTAAAAAAATCCATGCAGATCTGGCATGGCTATAAGAAATTTTATCAGGTCCTTATGGACTGTTTTGTAGAGATTTTGCAAAAAACATTTATCAAAATTCATATCATCAAAATAATTCATGGCCTAAGACATATGAAAAATGAAGAAAATCACCTAATATTAAGTATCCTTAAATGCTATAAAAAGCCCGCGCGAATCTGGCTGAGGCTATAGGAATTCATCCCTGATCATTACAGATGGTTCTATAAAGGCTTTACACAAATAAAATAATTGAAAAATTATATCATCAAAAATATTATGATCTAACAACCTACATGAAAAATGAAGAAAATCGTCTAATTCCTATTGAGTGGCCTCCTAAATGTTAAAAAAGCCTTGCGAATCTGGTTGAGCCTACAAGAACTTTTTTTCAGATTGCTACGGATGATTCTATAAAAGTTTTATGAAAAATTAACCAAATCATCAAAAAATTCATGGACTAACACATATGAAAAAAATAGAAAAATCACCTAACTCCTATTGAGTGAATCCTAAATGCTAAAAAGAGGTGATTGGATCTGGATAAGGCTGAAAGTGCAATGGAGGGGAAGGGGGTGAATTAAATTTTCTCCGCTTTTCCTTTTTAACTAAACCTGAACTTCAGATAGTCAACTATTATACCGGGTAGTCGACTAAGCAAATTAATAAGTAAGTAGAAAATAAAAGTGCATAAAAAGAAAATTCAACACCAGATGTTTTTATACTGATTCAGATTCAATGTGAATCCTAGGTACAGTCCCCTTGGGTGTAAGGGATATCTTTTCAGGCCTTTAATAGAGTGATGGTTGCAGGAAATAGAACTTAAAACTAAACTCAAATTTTTCCTCTCTCTTTTTTTGTTTTTCTTTTTCTTTTGATATATTCCCCTATTTCAATTTTTTCTTCTTTTTCTATCTCTTTTTCTTTCACAGTAACTAGTCTAAGGTTTACAATAATATTCAAAAGATGAAAAGCTTTGAAGAATGGCTTGAAATGCAGTAGGAATGTAGGAGTCTTGAAATATCCTGGATGCCTCCTTTTATTGTAAAGGAGATGGCATCCAAGGGAAATGATACTTGGATTGAGGCTTTGATGGATCCTCTTTCAAGAATAAGGAAAGACTTTTAGGCAGGTAGCTAGATAAGATCTTCTTCCTTGTTTATCTTTTGATACGGATCTTCAGACGTAATTTTCTTCAATTTAGGATCTTTTCTTGGTGTTGATCTTCTGATTGATTTGCTGAATTATCGAACAATCTTCTCATTGATAAGATTGATTTACTGAATCTTTGAACAAATCTTCCCTTCCCGTTGATAAGGGATCTTTTGTTGGTACTGATTTTTCGAATCTGTAGCAGCAAATCTTCTCCTTCCTTTTGTGCCAAGATTCAATCTTGTGATAATACACCTTTCCTTTTGTGATTTGAGTCTGCCAATTCCTACTTATCTTTAGTCCTTGTAAAGATCTATTTTATTTTTGATACTGTACATGCAAGCAGTCATCAATCAAAATAATTTTAGCATTAACAATCTCCCCTTTTTTTCATGATGACAACAATAGTAGAGATGTAGTCAACTTCCCTGAAATGTAAGTCAACTAGGTTCCTCCCCTTGACTGTTTGCATAGTGAAGGTCCCCCTGAATTCTTGCATTTGTATTATTTGTATAGTGCTAGTCGACTATTTGTATATGCCTAATTTCTTCACCTTTGACATCAGCAAAAAGGAAATAGCAGAACAATACAGGACAACACGATAGAATATGATAACTAGCAAAATTAACCATTCAGATAAAATAGAATAAACTTGTAGTGTACACACCACAACAGAGATTATATCAGTGAAAAATAAAAGTAAACAAAGAAGCTAAGGTAGTTGTCCATGGGGACGAAGGAAGTAGATCAGGGTATTGACAGTCAGTCTTCAGATTCTAAAAAAGATTAGTTAAGTAGGTGGATAAGGCATCAGTGTTGGTCTGAATCTTCTCAACAACTTTGACAGCTTCCTTGATTACCTATCTAGTTTCAGATGAATTTTAGCCACATCCACTCCAGTTTCCTTAGCAAGGGCCCAAACCTTCTCAATGGAATCATCTGCAGTGACAATCTTGTAGTGATTTAAGAGTAGAAGGTCCTGGAGTGCTTCAAACTTCCCATCCATGCCAGAGATTTTAGAGAGAAATCTTCAAACATCTTAGAGTCCAAAGAAGGAGAGGGCACAGGATTTGGTGGAGAGGGATCAGGAGAATCATGAGGAGCAATAGTCCCATCAGACTTAAGGATCTAGGAGTCATTTGACAGGATGTATTTATACTCCCAAAAGCCCTAGAGTTATAGTGTTGCTACACAGAGATAGAGGGAATACTGTCAAAATAGACCAAATTGGCTTCCAAAATATGAGAGATGATCATTCCATAGGGTAGACTGAGAGGATCAAGAGTGGAGTCAATGATGTAGTTAGGGGTATAGAAGGACAGCTTGAGCCACTTTTTGAAAGGAGACTTTAGGTGTAAAAGGTGTCACACACAGACAGAGTAGAGAATGTGCCAGCCCTAGGTAGGAGAGTAGTTGCCATGATGTGAGCAAGAACTCGTGCCTCAAAAGAGACATCTTGAGGACCAAGATTGGAAGGACAGGGTGTAGAGGGGGTTAGAGGATAGAACCTTTTTTCCTCTTTAAAGAGACATCAAAATCAGAGGGCCTAGAGTTTTTGAAAGAATCAAAGAAACAAGAGCAAGAAGTACCAAAATTATCATCAAAGATGTTGGGGTCGAGGAAGAATTGATTACCCCAAACAAGAGATTTCACTTCACCAGGTTTAGTGGAACACAAATTTGCATAGAAGAGATGGACTAAGGATTCATACACAATTTTCGAAGAAGATGAAAAGATTTTAGCCCAATCCTGAGACCCAAAAAATTCTTTGATGGGGCAATGAATAGAGAGTAGGTCGAGATCAACAATGTGCCCATGTACTACAGTCTTCGATTTTAAAGATTGAAATAGAATTTCGTTTGAGGAGTACCAATAATCAGTTTTGAGGTCCAGGGATTTTTCTAAATCAAAACGATACTTCTTCTTGGGATGCCCAGAGTGAAGAGGAGGTGCAGAGCGTTTGATGGTGAAGAAGAAGGAGAGGTGGAGGAGGGAAATGCCCTTTCACTTGATGTGAGAGCTTTTTGGGGGAGGCATAGGGATAGTGAAGAAGAAGGCGTGAGAGAAAGTGAAGGGGAAGAGATTAATTAAAAAGATAAGGAAAGATGAAGAGAGAGAGACGTGAAGTGAAATGATGGGATGCGGGGGAAAAACGAAGAGATGCTGACACACGAAAGGAAAAATCCTCATCCAGCTTCCAAAAAGGAGAGAGAAATGAGAGAACAATTGAGGAGGGAATCCGTGCAAATAAATATTAAAAAGGAAAATAATAATTACGACAGTCAGACAATAAATACAAGTAATAATTACGAAATTGAAGAAATTAAAATAGGTAACAATTACTAAAATTAAATATGTTTTGCAATAACATTAAGAGCTTTTCTGAGATAGCAAAATCTTTCCTCAAAGAGAGGTTTTGTAAAAATGTCAGCCAATTGGTTTTCAGAATTTATAAAAATAATTTCAACATTACCGTTTAAAACATGATCTCTAATAAAATGGTTCTTAATATCAATGTATTTGGTCCTAGAGTGATGCATAGGATTTTTAGTCAAGCAAATGGCACTGGAATTGTCACATAATAATTGAGCAGGCTTAACAACGACATCATAATCACTTAATTGACGAATTATCCATAAAACCTAGGCACAACATAATCTAATGGCTACATACTCAGCTTTAGTGGTAGATATGGATACACAATTTCTTGCTATTCGAAGAGATTAGAGAGTTTGCAAGGAATTAACAAGACCCACTAGTGTTTTTACGATCTACTTTATCAGCTGCATAACCTGCATCTGAAAATCCGTGGAGATTAAATGCAGAGGATTTTTTATACCATAGTCCAAATGAGATAGTTCCAACCAAATAATGAATTATTCTTTTAACAACAGTTAAATGAGACTCTTTAGGAGCATATTGGAATCTAGCACAATTACATACACTAAACATGATTTCTAGACTAGTAGCAGTAAGATAAAGTAAAGACTCAATCATACCTCCGTACTTAGATTCATCAACACTTTACCATTAGGATCAAGATCCAATTTGCAAGAGGTACTCATGGAAGTGCTAATGGATTTAGCATTTTCCATACAAAACTTTTGCACAAGTTCCAAAGCATACTTACTTTGAAAGATGAAAATCCCTTAATCAGTTTGAAAAATTTGAAGTCCCAAAAAGAAGGTTAGCTCATCCATCATACTCATTAAAAATTCACTTTGCATAAGGTTGGTAAAGTCCTTGCACAGATCAGTGTTAGAACTTTCATACATAATATCATCAACATAAATTTGGATAATAATATTGTCTGAGGAAAATTTTTTTTTGATAAACAGAGTGGTGTTAATGCTTCCTCGTGAAAAAATATGGGATAAAAGAAATTTACTGAGGTTCTCATACCAAACTCTGGAAGCTTGTTTGAGTCCATAAAGAGCTTTTGATAATTTAAAAACATGAAAGGGAAAATCTGGATTTTCAAAACTAGGGGTTGTTTTACAAAACTTCTTCTTTAATGAATCCATTTAAAAAGGCGCTTTTGATGTCCATTTGAAAAAGCTTAAAACCTTTAAAGACATCATAACCAAGAAGAATGTGGATAGACTCTAACCTTATTATAGGAGCGAAAGTTTCATCATAATCGACTCTTCTTGTTGAGAGTAACCTTGAGCTACGAGTTTTCCTTGTTTCTAGTTACTTCTCTAGCCTCATTTAACTTGTTTCTAAAACCCATTTTGTCATAATGATAATGACATTTTCAGGTTTAGGAACCAAGGTCCACACCTGACTCTTTTCAAATTGATCCAGCTCTTCCTTCGTTGCATTTACCCAGTCATTTTCTTTGAGGGCTTCTTCCACTTTATTAGGTTCAAGTTGAGATATAAGAGCAATGTTGGTGTTTCTTTTTTGTTGGAAGCCTTTGTTCTCATCCCATCACTGAATTCTCTAATGATGAACTTTCTGGAATGGTCAGGCTCATTCTCCATTCATTAGGGATGGATTCTACTACAAGTTGACTTTCTTCAACAGTAGTCAACCGATCTTTGTCAGCAACTACTTTTGAAGTTATTATATTACTGTTAGTATTATCTTTATCATCAGAGTTACATTTTTTCTTAGGAATAGGGTTAGTTTCATCAAAAACAACATGAATGGATTCTGCTATAATAAAGTACGCTTGTTAAAAACTCGATAAGCTCTACTGATATTTGAATAGCCAAGAAAGATACCTTCATCGCTGCGACGATCGAATTTACCTAAATTATCCTTACCATTGTTATGAACAAAACATTTGCAACCAAATTGATGAAAGTAGTTGATTTTGGCTTATTTTCATTCCGTAGTTCATATGGGGTCTTCTTGAGAATAGGCCTGATTATGCACCTGTTAAGAATATGAAAGGCCGTACTTACCGCTTCTGCCCAAAAATGGTGAGGAAGAGAGTATTCACAAATCATGGTTCTAGCCATATCTTGAAGGGTTCTATTTTTCCTCTCATCGAGTTCATTTTGTTTAGGAGAGGAAGGAGCGAAAGAATTGTGTGAGTACCCTTCTTCATTGCAGAAGTTTTCAAAGGCTTTGCTTTCGAATTCTCCTCCATGATTAATTCTGATAAAAGTGATGTAGTAGCTTTTTTCTCTCTATACTTTCTTATAAAAGAACTCAAAACTTTTTAAAGTATCATCTTTGTTATCTAAAAATATAACCCCAAGTGAAACGAGAATAATCATCAACAATAACAAAGGCATACCTCTTACCACCAATACTTGCAATTCTAGTTGGACCAAAAAGATCCATGTGAAGAAGTTGAAGCAGTTTTGTAGTAGAGACAGTGTTTTTAGACTGAAAAGAGTTCCTTGTTTGCTTACCCATTTGACAAGCGTCACAGATGTGATCCTTTGTGTAGTCTAGCTTTGATAGTCCAATTACCAATTCCAGACTTGCAAGCTTTTCAATTAATATCATGCTTGCATGACTTAGTTTTTTATGTCACTTCCATGAATCTTCAGAGATGGAATGCCGGTCAAATATGGTTTGTTGATCCTTTGACTGAGTCCAAAATGTAAACATTTTTGTCCCTGCTTCCTGGAAGAATTTCCTTTCCTAATATATCCTCAATAATGCACCCAGTTTTCTTAAATCTTACTTCTAAGTCAGTATCACATAGTTGACTGATACTTAGCTAATTGTAACTTAATCCCTTCACAAGATAAACATTAATAACATCGCAAGTTTCATTAAAAGATATAGTTCTAATACTAAAGATAGTTTCGGTTAAATTTTCACCAAACTAAATTTTTCCACCATAAAAATCAACAACGGATTTGAACAGATTTTTATTGCTTGTCATGTGATTTGAACATCTGTTGTCAAGATACCATTTTCCTTTTCATTTCACGTTGGGTTCCTGCAAAACAAGATTACTTGTTTTTAGGTACCCAATGTGTTTTGGGTCTTTTTTGGTTAGGGCATTTTTGACTTTCCCAACCATGTTAGTTGGTTTAGAAAGACGAAATCTGTACCTGAAATAGGAGTGACTAGGTTTACTACAATAATAACATGAGCTTTTACTAGATTCATCAGATTTAGATAGACTAGAGTATTCACTTTGAGAATAAGTCGGCTAGTTTGAGCCAGTTGACTTGATTTCTTTATTAGGACTGGAAAACTTTTGAGCATTTTTTAATAATTAAAAAATTTCTTCATAAAAAAGTTCTCTTTCAATTGTACAAACTTTGAGTTGGATTTCCAAAACTTTTTTCTCATCTTGAATGGTTCTAAGATTTTCAAAAGATCTTTTTAAGTCTGTGATGAACTTATCTAGTAAAGGTCTTAACTCGTTGCAATTCCTACAAAAATCAGATTTTACCTGGATGGATTCTCTAATGGCCATGAAGCACACATTTTCAAAATCATCTTGATTATATTCAAATGTGTCTTCATCACTCCAGCTGCTGAGTGCTTTGTTTCTTCCATATCCTAAAGGATATCTTTTCTTTGCTTCTAGAAACTCACTTGCAATGTGTCCAAATTTCCTGCAATCATAGATTCTATTATGTTTTTGATTATAGTTAGTAATTTGCTTATTTCTAGAGTTGTTTGGCTTAACTCTTCTTTGATTTCTGTTGCTCTGGAATGTTTCCATGATAGATCTTATGATCACTGCGATTTCATCCTCATTGAATAAATCTTAATCTTCTTGAATATCATTAGTTGCTTTGAAGGCAACATATTTTTTCTTCTCATCGTCTTTACCTTTTTTGTTTAGATGAGCTTTCTCAAAGGCGATAAAATCTCCTCGAACCTCATCATATGTTAGATTCTTTGGATCCATGCTTTCTAGTGCAACAACCTTGGCATGCCATTGAGGAGATAAACTTCTTAGAACTCTCCTTATGTACTCTATGGGAGCATATTCTTTTCCTGTAGCCTTGAGTTCTCCAATGATTTTGATTAGTCGTGCAAACATACTTTCAACAGATTCTCCTTCTTTCATTTGGAACAATTCATATTCATAGACAAGAAGACTGACAATGGTTTCTTTTATTTTGTCAGTTCCTTCATAAGTAACCTCCAATTTGTCCCACATTTCTTTAGCAGTTTCACTGCTAGAAATTTTCTCATATTATTTACCACTGATAGCATTGTAGAGAATATTCTTAGATTTTGAATTTTTCTGGATGATATCTATTTGTTCATCAGTGTAGTTTTCCAAACTAGAGATAAAAAAATTCTAGCTTCCTTCAGAACTTGATGAATTTCTATTTGCAGGTTTGGTTGCAGGGATGGGAATGTCACCAAGCTTGATGACCCTCCTAACCTTAACATCATAGGACTTGATGAACGTCACCATTATAATTTTCCAATGTGAAGTGCTTTCCATTGAAATAGGGAGGCCTGCTTTGAGAGGGTCCCTCTTGAAATAGTGCTCCAATAGTTTGGTTTTGACTTTCCATGATCTTTTTCTCACATGTGGTTAGATAGAAAAATTTAGTGAGATCAGGCTGGGTGGATTGAATTTTCTCCGCTTTTCCTTTTTCACTAAATGTAAACTTCAAATAGTCAACTATTATACTGGGTAGTCGACTAAGCAAATTAATAAGTAGCAGAAAATAAAAGTGACTAAAAAGAAAGTTCAACACTAGATATTTATATAGTGGTTCGGATTCAACGTGAATCCTAGATCTAGTCTCCTTGGATTGCAAGGGATATCTCTTCAAGCCTTTAATGGAGTGATGTTTACAAGAAATAGAACTTAAAACTAAACTCAGATTTTTTCCTTTCCTTTTTTGTTTTTCTTTTTCTTTTGATATAGTCCCCTATTTCAATTTTTTCTTCTTTTTCTCTCTCTTTATCTTTCAAAGTAACTAGTCTAAGTTTTACAATAATTTTCTAAAAATGAAAAGCTTTGAAGAATGGCTTGAAATGCAGTAGGATTGTAGGAGTCTTGAAATATCCTGGATGCCTCTTTTTATTGTCAAGGAGATGGCATCCCAAGGGAATTGATACTTGGATTGAAGCTTTGATGGATCCTCTTCCCAAGAATAAAGCAAGACTTTCAGGCAGGCAGCTAGATAAGATCTTCTTCCTTGTTTATCTTTTGATATGGGTCTTCAGAGGTAATTGTCTTCAATTTAGGATCTTTTCTTGGTGTTGATCTTCTGATTGATTTGCTAAATCATTGAATAATCTTTTCATTGATAAGATTGATTTACTGAATCTTTGAACAAATCTTCCCTTGCCGTTGATAAGGGACCTTTTCTTGGTACTAATTTGCTATCAAATCTTTGATTTGCCGAATCTGTAGTAGCAGATCTTCTCCTTCCTTTTGTGCCAAGATTCAATCTTGTGATAATGCACCTTTCCTTTTGTGACGTGAGTCTGCCTATCCCTGCTTGTCTTTAGTCCTTGTAAAGATTTGTTTCCTTTTTAATACTGTACCTACGATCAGTCATCAATATAATTTTAGCACTAACAAAGGTTATAGGAATACTCTGGTCATTGCAGATGATTCTATAAATATTTTACCAAAAAATGGACCAAAAGTCAATCCACTAAAAAAATTCATAGGCTAATTAACATATGAAAATAGAGAAAATTGTGTAATTCTTATTGACTGGCCCCTGAATGCTAAAAAAATTGTGCTGATCTAATCGAGATTATAGGAATCTTTTTCAGGTCATTACAGATGATTCTATAAAGGTTCTGCAAAAAATAATCGATCGAAAGTCATATCATCAAATAATTTATGGGCTAATACGCATAAAAATGAAACAAAAAAAAATTAATATTCTTCATTTCGCTGGAGCCAAAATGAAAAAAGAAATCAATATTCTTGATTTTGCTGGAGCCATTCTATAAGAAGTGATAGAGATATGAATAGATCTAGAATAAGGTCAGTCAAAAATTCAACTTCTCTTTTCGAGGATAACCCATAAATATTTTCAAGGAAGACTTCTGAAATATCACATTCAGTAGGTTTAAAGTCATTAGATTCATCAGTTTACTTTTCTCAAGTCATGGGAAGCACAAAGACATAATAATTAAATAAAAATAAACAAATATATCAAGACTATCAAGTTTGATATTTAAAGATCTAAGTGTCAAAAAGTTCATAGTGCCATTTTATAAGAGATCAAGTAACAAGCTGCGTCCAATATATACATCATGCGGTCACACCAAGCATAATCAAGTACCAAGAAGGACCGAAATCATATATCAAGAAGTCTCAAAATCCAATAATCAAGAGAACCAAAAATCATATTGAAAATGATTTCCTAGTTGTTACTTAAAATCGACAACTTCCATGCTCAAGATGAACCAAAAATCTAAAGTCAAATGGAAAAAAAATTCTAATCAAGAGGAATGTCAATAATAACAGAGTCACAGCCACAAGAAGGATAAAGTCCCAACAAGAATGCCAAGTAGTCGAGCAATCCGTACTAGTGGATGAGTTAAACTAGTGTCTTGCAAGTCTCAAAAGATACCAACACGGCAATATAAAATAACAAGAAGGTAACCAAGATAGCCTGTCAAGTATAGCAGCATATAACAAGAGTTCAAGTACAAGTTAGTATACAAACCTCAGTCTGTTAGCATACGAATAATCCAACACAACTTGTAGACTTCAAACCATAGACCAACCAACGTCTTAAGTTTCTCAACTTGTACGTACACGAGTATATACAATCTTTAAAATATAATAAAATACTCTCTTTGATTTCCAGCAGCTCCCTCATTTTGACTTAAACTAAGATTATCATCAAAACAGTAAATCTGGCTAGCCCTAGTACCTCATACCTCAACTTTGTTTTGAAAAGGCAAATGGTAAAACTGGATTTTATGCCCTTCATGACAGATGTACGTATATGTCTTAAGATTTCAAAGAAGCAAAAATCACTGCAAATTACATTTTGTATTAAAAGATATAACCAAAATACTAACAGTTGCACATAGAAAATTTCTAAATAAAAAATCTGGACAAAACTTGTTCTATTGCATTCCTTTTTTCGAATTCATATAGCAAAATTTTATTCCAATATAAGCATAAGAATAGTAGGTATGTGTGTTATCTCACCAAAACATACTTGTTTGCAAAATATAAATCTTCACATAATGAGATATGCTAATAATACTAAACACATCGCAGTTCAAGAATAAACTTGATTACCTACCAAGAGGTAGGGTGAGTCTTCAATTTCCACCGAAAAGCTAAATTTGTTTCTTGTGATTTTTGACTAATAAAATTGTGAGAGAGTTCTCAAGATTTTCTAGTCTTAAAGTGTAATGCCTAGTAAAATTACCAAAACACCCCTAGATGAAAGACGCTTGCATAACGCATCTTCCCGAACCCCAATGGAAAATCCAAGGCCAAAAATGCAATTAGCATAAAAAATTGAGTTGGAAAATGATCTTGGCTGATTTTTAAAGCAACTGGATCAAAATATAATTTTTTGATACGAAAAAGATTTCTAGAGAGAGTGTGTGACATGTCCTCATCATGGACTTGTCGCGGACTTACACTTAAAATTGATCCCAATATTTTCTATGGGGTTAGAAAGTATGATCGGATAATTGTTAACGAAAAACCTAGAAAACATCAAGTCCACGTCGTAGACCCCATATTCTGAGGTGAACGTTTTTTTAGTTTTTCGTGAGGGACATTCCAGACCTTTCTAGACCTTTCCAAATCCCTCCTAAACTCAAAATACGATCAAAATGCGTCATTTTGAGTAGAAAAAGTGTTTTTAACCCATTTTTAAACCTTTCTGAAACTTCTAACAAAAGCCAAGGCTAAGGAGAGAAGGAGGAAAGCGAGGGTTTCGAGTTCAACTGTGAAGAATGATAGAGGGTTGATTGTTCATCCAAATTCTAAGTATGTAAGGATACTCATAGCTTTGGATTGAGTTTATCTATGCATCCCACATGTTAATTCTCCATAGTTATGTTTGAGTAGTGTTTTACCAAAATTCTTTCATTCTAAATGGGTAAATTTCCTCTTCCATTGAGTTAGTATTTATGTAGTTGAGATTATTGTTATTCCTATCTCTTATATTTGTCATTCGTGGATACTCCCCATGAACCCTAATGAAGTTGATGATCATGGCTATTCTATGCATTGTTTGATATTGAGATATGATGGGTTTTCAAGTATTAAAGAAAAGTATTATTTTAAAAATCAAAGCTTTGCATGTTGAGAATAAAATGAGGTCTTTTCTATACATTGATGAAAAAGTGATTTGAATTAATATTATATATGTATTTTATTGAGTTCAAAGAGTTATATTTGAAAAAAATATTTTGATGAGATGATGCGTGTTTTTATGCGTTTGAGTAAGTTGAGGATGAGAATTACATGTTCTTGTATATGCATGAGATGATCATTTACTATGTCATATGTGCTAAGTATGATTTCTATGTGATTTAACTAACCGTACGAGTTGGAGTCCTACATGGAGTTAGTTTGAGTCTTGAGTTGCATTGCAGAATGACGATCCTGAATTAATGAGTTGTTGAGTAACTGAGTTAAGATATTGAGAACTGAGTTGACTTGATTGAGATAAGTCAAAGTGATGAGTTTGAGTTAATTTCTATGAGTATATTTTAGTCTTGGAAGGAGTATTGAGCACCGAGTTGGGTAAAAGGGACCCCAAAACTACATTGCTATCATAGGGTAGTCGTGCAGTTATCTTTAGCGGCTCATGTCCAAATAGATGGACATTCTCTTTGGATCTGAGAGAGACGAGAGGTTGATATCCCTTACCTTGGCAAGTTTAGAATGGGCATGGTAACGACATCTTTTCATTGTCCATCACCAAAACTCATAGTGGCAGAGAGTTATGTCGATTAGAGAAACTTCCAAGCAACACTCAAATTGAGCATATCGTGATTTTCAAAAAGAGTTGCATAAAAACATTGAATCAAATTTTAAAGCATGATTTCAAAACCTTAAATTTGCATATTCACTGAGTCTAGTCATGAGATGAATGAGTTGAGTTCTAAGTCGAGTTTACTGAGTTGAGTCAAGCCCTGTGTGTTTACTTTAGCCATTCTTACTACCTATATATTCCATGTATTGATGCCCATTTGGGCCTGCATCATTTCTTAATGAAAATCCAGGTATTAAGGGACTTCAGCAGATGCACCGTTGAGGTTCAGATTCGTGATTCCAGAGATGGTGAGCATTCCGTACCTTCGAAGGAGCCCTTTTTCTTTCATTTTGAGTATTTTATTTTATTTTCCTTGACTTGGGTAGCCATGGCCTTTCATGGTACCATCTAGATGTTAGAGGTAGAGGCTTAATAGACATTGAGTAGAGGTTGGTGACTGTTATTACTTTCCAAACTTTATTGATTCGAAATATTTATCTATGAGATGATTTAGTCAGTCGATCTAATTCTTGACTTTTCTTTGAGTATTTCCTTCCGCTGTTGAGTATGATGCGATGATGAGGCCAAGTGGTTCGCTCGGGTGCTAGCAATAGTTTCTGAGTGCCGGCTACGCCAAGGGTATCCTCCCGAGGCATGACAAACTTGGTATCAGAGCACAGAGTTCAAGAGTCCTAGGGAGTCTATGAAGTCATGTCTAGTAGAGTGTTTATGAAGCATGCCACATCTATAAAAGTAAGGCTATAAGAAATTAGGAATAATTACATTTCTTCTTATTCTAATTCATGCTACAGAGTTAAAACTCCTGAAAATATCTCTTCTAAAATTGTGCATTACACGTTTGCAGACCATACCTTTTAAATGCTCCGTGAACCAGGGTAATGTCATCAGCAAAGAGAAGCTTGAGACTACTGCCTAGCTTGCTGCACATGCTCGATGGGTAGAAAAGGACAAGGAAGATGGGATGGGAGAACCTTGGAGCAAATAGACTGAGCCAATTGGAGATGAGCGTAGTAAGCATAATTAAGGGAATGGCAATGTGTCCCCCTTTCCGCAGAGACCCTGGAGTTATGCGCCACCAACAATAAGTGCACCCACACTATATAGTAGATATAATCTGGGGCCGAGAAGAAACTAGTCTTTCAAGGTTCGTAATCCTCTATCTAAAGGAAGTATGGCTCATGGCTGTAAAGGAAAGCTACCATGTAGAGAGTGTGGCAAACTCCATTTGGGAAAGTGTCGAATGGGCACTGATGGCTGCTATAAATATGGCCAAGTGGGTCACCTTTGGAGGGATTGTCCAATGCGAGCCAACAAAATTCAACCCATTACATCTACACTAATACTTAGAGAAAATCAGATAGATGGTACTTCTAGTACGAGCAGGGCCACTGACCAGTAGTCTCCTAGACTACAAAAATACTTTAGAGGTTGTGACAAGTATGATTCGAGTCTTTACTTGCTTTTGATGTTATTCATGAGACAGAAGTTTATGTTGCCAAGAAGCTTAATATTGCCACCTAAGAGTGTGATTTGAGTTTTTGTAAACCATAAGTAGAGTTGTTATCCCTAAGCTAGAATGACAATGAAGGAGAGGAGGAAACCAAATAGTGAGAGTGGTGGTTGATTGAGGCTTGTAACTAGAGTTATGTGTCCTTAGGTAAGTAATGTAGTAATGATTTTTATCCCCCTAAGTTTTCATAAAAGAGTGGTAAGTACCATTTGATGTTCATGATGAGGTATACAGAAAGAGTTATTGTTGGGATGGGTTGGAGTGTGCTCAAACTAGAAGGAGGTGTATGTTGATGTGTCATAGTATTCATAACAATTAGGATGAAGTATAGATGTTGAATAGGGGAATAGAGTACTTTTGAGGTGATAGATCTAAACTAGGCTCATGATCTTGAGATAAAGCCCAGTGAAATCCATAGAGTTATAAGCTTAGCTAGATAAAGGGGTACAGTGAATGGATGAGTGGTATATGAGTTGTGAAGAGGGGATATGTCGATCGACTGTTTGCTACGAGATTTTAGTAAGCCTATATTCTTAATTCTTACCTGGAAATTATGAGTTAGCATAATATGAGGGAAGTGTGTGATGCACATGTTAGTATTAGACCCTTTGCTTGAATTTTGAGGAGTAGTGTTAACGAGGGGATAGCATCGTGAGAGTGGAAGTCTTAGTTGGAGATTTGCTCTGAGAGCCTTTCTGTAGTATGTTTTCTGGAGTTAAGATGTTGACTTACAAGGACGTGATGCTACGAGGATAGTAGAGGTACCCCTTATATAGAGATACTGAATTGAGGATGGAATACTAGATTAGAAGAGGCTTAAGATGGGTATTTGTGATAGAGTAAGGTTATGTGAAGCTCTAATTATAACTTTCTATGAGAACCCAGATAGTATATTTGAGTTGTCAACATAGAGTGAGCTAGTGTATGTATTTCTTGGTCACCCTTAGTGAGTAGGTTGATGGGGATTTATGTATAAATGCCGATGAGTTTTACCTTGTAACCCAGGACTTCTTTAGTCATACATGAGGGGCTTAGAAGTTGGATGGTAGAAGGATAAATAGAGAAATAAGATTATAAAAGTTATATAAATCGATTATGTATGCTAATAAGATAGTAAGTATAGAAAGATGTCCATAGAGTCAAAAGGAAGCATAGAGTAGTACCTCAGAGGAAAGTTCTAATAGCGATTTTATATCTTTGAGTATTATGTAACAGGAGAGTTTAAGATGTTCTTGTGGGTAGTAATGGCCCAATTATGTGGAGAGATATACTTGTAGCTTAGTGAAGAGGATTGGTTCGCAGACTTAGGGAGTCAACCTTTGAGCTAAGTGGGAGATAAGGAGTTAATAAACTAAAATAAGTCTTGAGCTTTTGATGGTGCCGAGTTGATTAGGATGAGACATAGATACTTTTCTATCTCTTGTATTCATTAAAGTTTGGTTGACGTGATACCTTATGTTTGTCTTATGTATGAGCACCATTTCTATGGCCCAAACCCATACATTCGATGTTGATTCACGTTCATATTGAGTCGTAAGGATGAGGAGTGATAGTTGTACTTCTATCTCATGAAAATCTCAATTTCCCAACCTTATGTCATATGAGATGCTACTTGAGTTTCACAACATGATCGATTCCATAAATGCATGATAGGTCCTAAAAGGCTAATGAGATTGTATCACATTTGGAATGCTCTCAAATCAAATTTCCTCAAATGTATTGTGCTTATGATCTTTCGCTCTAGACCTTTCCAATGACTCTTCTTTCTAGTCTTGATAGTGATGTTGATAATAGTACATGAGTTATTGCTGGTGAGTAATGGTGAATGTTTTTTGATGTAATGATTATGACGTCCTCCTTTCATTAAGGTTATGGATGTGGAGGAAGAGATAGATAAGACATTATGATGTGCAACAGAGAGGTAAGAGTGGGTTAGATTGCCTGTGGGCAAGAAGTATGTTGGTGGTGTCTTTAAGAGAGAGCTCATTCAATGATGGAGGTAGAAGTGCTAAGTAGGATTGATAGGTCTTAGATATAGTTGAAGTGGTTAGGGTGATAGGCTTGAATGTGGGGATGTCATTATAAGAGTAATTGGAGAAGTCTACTGATAACTTTTGAATGAGTATTCCAGGTAGATGTTCTAAAGTAGAGAGAAGGAATAGTATTCTCTAAATGGAAATCCCTGGGGAGGTATAAAGCTTGGGTTGAGGGTTAGCTTTGTAGGAATATGATCATCTTATGAATAGCACTTTGAGGCTTAGAATTAGGCTTGAACAGAATAAGTGGATATGGTTAGGTAGAGATTTGAATAGGAGCTATAAGTTTGAATTGATAAGGTATAGTGCCATGAAGAGGAGTATAATTGAGACAAGATGCTAAGCTTGGAGTTATCCATGGAGTCTTATGTATCTTGATGTCCTGTTCTTGATTAGAGTTGATGACTTCCTTCCCGAGTTCTAACAATTGATTATAGAGATGTTTAAATGATTCAAATTGTTTAGGTTTCAATGACCCATTTGTGCCTGATCGAGAATGTCTAAGGTATAGAACAAGAATCTTGTGGGATAGAAGGTAGGAGTATGATTAATTTATGCGTAGCACAAGGTAAATTTAAGTTAGGCTTGATCATGGTAATAGTGTGTAGTGAGATTTATACTTTGATGAGAGTTATACACTTCAGATAATGATGTCCTCTAATGAGTTAAGTTTTCTATCCTTGAGTCGATGTTCACCATTGAGTTGGAGTATTTGAGCTATTGAGTTCTTTAGAGTATACTTGCCTTGAGTAATCTCCTAGTGTACTCATCATTCAAGGACAAATGGTCCCAAGGTGGAGATAACAAAATGTCTGATAAAATTATCAAAATACCCTTGGATGAGAGACACTTGCATAACGCATCTTCCGAAACTCTGATGGCAAATCCGAGGCCATAAATACGATTAGCATAAAAAGGTGAGTGGGAAAATTGTCTTGATTGATTTTTTGAGCAACCGAATCAAAAAATAATTTTTCAATGCGAAAATGATTTCAAGTGAGAGTGTGCGACATGTCCATGTCACAAACTTGTCGCGGACATGTCCTAAGGTGAACTTTTTTTGAATTTTTCGTAAGGGGCATTCCAGAACTTTCCTAATCCGGATGAGTTTAAGAGTGAAGTTTGGGCCATTGAAGATTTTTGATGATGCATAATGACCATGAAGACCCAGGACGTTAAAGAGGGCGCTTCTTGGGAGGCAACCCAAGTATCTTTTATGTTTTCAACTTGTTTTAAGTCTATGTTGGTTGTTTGAATTATTAGATGACGATTTGAGGTTTGTTGTGATGTTTTAAGACACTGGATCAGTTGTGTTATTTTGGAAATTGGTGTATTTTGAGGTTTGGTTTGCAGGTATTTACCAAGAGCTGGAAGTGTGAGGAAATTGCATTTGGAGCAACCTCTGTGAGCAGGCCTACGAGTTATGGTGCACTATACGAGTCGTAGTCATGTATCGTAGAGGGAATAAGTGATGAATTAATGTTGCCACACACACTACAAGCCAACCTTAAGATTCATAGGGTCCCCTACGTCGTAAATGGGGTACGTAGTGCCCAGGTATGAGTTCTAATTTTTCTAAGTGTTAAGGTCTTCTACGAGATCAGGACCTATGAGAAGTGGGAAGTCCTACAACTCTTAATCGGGGTTTCTTAGATGCGAAATGCAGAATTATTAAAGTTGGCCCGGTTTGATATAAAAGGGGTCACAATTCATTTTGACCCCTAAAGCCCTATTTTCTTGACCTAATCCGCATAAATTGTTCCCAAATTAATCCCACCCATTGTTCTAATCGATTTTTCCAGTGATCTGCATCATTTTCTCTCCATGTTTTTCGGCAAGCATTGCAAATTAGGGTTTCGGCTCCTCTATTTTGTCTCACTTTATCCAAATATCATTCGTCTTCTCTTAAGGTATATTCTTGGCTAAATTTTGGACACAAAATTTTATTATTTTCCTTGAATTGCTTAATGATTGTGTGCATAGTGTTGATAGTGCATATACCCTTTAATGAATGTGTCACACTCCGGGAGGGTACCCTTGGTGTGGCTGGCACTCGAAGACTATTGCTAGCTTCCAAAGAAATCACTTGGCCTCATCGTCACATTGTACTCAACAGCGAAATAAATAACCCGAATAGATACAATATTATTAATGAAACTCACTCATAGTTTCAAAAGAACAAGGTTTTGAAATTTATACAATACTTTTAACAAATGACTTGCTCAATGTCTATGAAGCCTCTACTCAACAATGTAGACGGTGCCATGACAGGCCATAGACACCTCAAATAGATAAAGTTCTTAACAAAAGACAGGAGATAAAAAGGGATTCTCCGAAATAAAAGGAGAGCTCACCAACTCTAAAGTGTATTGATTTGGACCTCAGCGATGCGTAGACTGAAGTCCCCTATCTCCAATATCTGTATCATGAAACGATGCATCCATAAAGGCGTCAGTACATGGATTTATGGTAAGTCCAATGACTCAAATGTAGTAATAAGAATAATAAGCTCAAGAATACTCACCTCGACTCCTTAACTCATGCTCAGATCAGTATATAACAGTTTATAACATTTAATGCATTCAAACATAATACATATATACATGGTGAAAGTAAACTTAGGTTTGTAAATCTTACGTTCAATCAAAGTTGCTTAGGAGTTTGTCTTAACTGACATACCTCCACCACCATAAGTTAGGTGATGTACAACGAATAGGCATCGCTGTAATGCTCTCCCTATACGTGCCACGGCATAGGAAGATCATCTCTCTCTTGGATCCAGGATAAATGTCCGCTTATGGACAAGAGTCGCCAGAACGATGTTGTGTCACTATCGTACGTTGACAACGTAGTTCTGTGGGTTATATTAAAGGTATACTCGCTCCCTGCTAGGTGCTCGATACTCCTCCCAAGATGAAAACATGCTCAACTCATCACTTAACTCAATCCTATACCCAACTAATCAACTCAAATCTCAACCTCATAGAGTTATCTCAATCCGTCTCAAAGATTCATCAATTCATTCAATCACATACAAGTACTCACGTACAATCAACTCAATAATCCTATAACTTATCATGCTCGACTTAATTCAAATGGCCATTTGGACTCTTTTAGCTTTACTCATCACTTCATGTAAATAAGCTTATAATTAACATGCTTTCATATTTAATGACTCAAGTATTCTCAATTCGTCATGTTAACCTCAACTTAATTTTATTAAACTCATTTCATATAGAATATAAGTCTCAATACATAATATAGTTTCAAGTAGGAAAATTCTTATATAATAGATACAATAAAACTCCTTCACCAATAACTTCTTTTAAATCCTTAAATAAAGCGATATGTAGGATTTTTCATTTTAACTTTACATACTCAAAATTTATTTTGTAATGCATTATAAATATTATTCTCATGGTAAATACTTAAAAGTATGTAAAAATAAATTCATTTATATAAAATATCTCATAATAAAATATATAGAAAAATAGGAGCAACTTACAAGAATAAAATTGCCGAAAATGTCCAACTTGACTCGAAAATGACTCGGACCTTTCCTACTCGACCCAGGACTGATTTTCAACACTTCATGTGTCAAAATTAGCATAAAAATGAAAGAAATATAATATGAAAATGATTGGAAGATGCTGAAAATAGACAGAATTCATCCCCAATTTAAAGGCCAAAAAAGCTTGTGAAGGACGCCCGTTCTTCACTGAAGGATGGCCGTCCTTCAGTAGTGGTCAGGCCCACCACTAAAAAAAGTGAAATTTTTGTCGTTAGACTCCTTTTGTCGATCCGAGCAAACTTTTCTTCTTCAAAAATTTCAAATTCCTATCCAAACTCCTCGAAATAATTAATTTGTAAACTTCCCTTTGAACAAATACTCTTTACAACTCTTTCAACTATTCCAACCAAAGTCAGACAAAAATTTGGGGTCGTTACAAAATGTTTTTCTAAATGTGAGAACTAGTGTTGCCGATTAATATTCCCTGTTGTTGTTCTAAAATTGTTAAAGCACTCTTGTTGGACTGTGTAATGATGGGAATTTTACCATGACAACCCATGTTATATAGTGATTATGCAATGAATGGTTGACTGTGGAATTCATGGTGGGGTTGGAATTGGGTGGTTGGCTTGTGTTTGGGCTGAGAATGATTGTTTGGAATAGCCTTAGGCACTTGGGTTGGATCCCTTTGAACCCCCTTGATTGTGTCTTGATGTTGATTGTTGTGAGTTTAGGAATCGATTATTTGTGGGTACTAGGAATGCCAATATGCTTATTCTCGCAAAAGCTTGCTTCGATGCTGTTAGATTGGGTTTAATGATTTGTGGTTCTTGTGGTATTATTGAAGGCACCACTGGTGCCGGTTGTTTTTCTACTACTAGGGTTCCTTACAGCTCGTAGGTGGTCCTACGAGTTGTAGAGGCTCCTCGTAGGGAGCATCAGGAGCCTATAGGTCCTTGACATATGCCATACAAGAACCACCTACGAATTGTAGTGCTCATTACGAGTCATAGTGGGGGACTCGTAGGACCTGCCTTGTTCTAAATGGTATTTTGTTACTTACTACGAGCACACATTACAACTTGTATGTCATCCTATGAGTCATACCTGAGCCTCATATCTATGATCAGGATGTTATTTTTCAGGCACCTTAAGATTATGAGACTATTGTACAACTCTAGGTTCTCCTATGAGTCGTACTTGTGCCTCGTACCTGCAAATCTGCAACTAGTTCAGTGACCGTTTTTCTATGTTTTATTTTCTTAGTTTTTTTTATTTCTTGTTTCTTCTTGTTTGTCCTTTTTCATTTGTAATTGGACTATGTAGGAATATGGTGCTCACTTTGTGGTATGGGGTGTTAATTTTTAGGTACGATGCCTCCAAAAGATAAACAAGCGATCCAAGCCTCCAGGAGGAAGTTAGTTGATGAGCCCTCTAAGATTGAGCAATTTGAGGGATCCATGGAAGTCCAAAGAGTCCGGATAGACCCCGAGGCAAATGTGCCTCAGTCTCGAGCCTGTACTCCACAAGCCCCGATAAAAGTAGATAATCCCTCCCAATCTGTGAAGGAGGGCAATGGTAACGAGGCTGGTAGTAGTTCACCGTAGATTATTCTTACTCGCACTAAGAGAGAGTCGGAGTAGGCATCACATGCTGAGCAAGAAGAAGCAGAGTCACAGCCTCCAGCCAACCCAAGATGGGGCATCCCTGGAATGAAAGCTATTTATGATAAGGTATCAGAGCCAAAAGGACAGGGAAAGCCTGTCAGGCAGTTCCATGAGAAGTCAAGGATGAATGACTCCGGATTGGATAGGGTGGCGGCTTTAGATGCTCAGATCGATAGAAACAGGCTATGGTGGATTTCACAGTGGTTGGGCAAGTACGCCCCTTATCTAGTCCGGGAATTCTATGCAGCCTACTATGCCACCATTCTTCGAGATCTTTCTAAAGGGAAGAAACCTATAGAGCAGTTGAGGTTGCAAGAGGTCTTAGTTAGGGGGCGGATAATGGACATCTCAGAGGAGATGATTAGGAGGGTTCAGTTTGGGCCAAACTAAAGAATACCTCGTTCCACCACTGAGTATGACAGTTGAATTGCAAAGATGAGGAAGGCAGTGAATGAAAAGGATGTTGAGGTAAAATTCGAGCTTCTCCGGTGGATAGCTGGTCAGATTTGTGAGGAGTGTCTTGAGTCTACGTGGGTTACAAACCACGCTGATCCAATCATAAGGTCCCACCTCTCATTCCGGGAAAAATGTTAGTGGTTTATTATCTGTTGGCACACCAGGACTACTTTTACGAATAATGGGATCACCTTGGAGAGAGTTGTACTATTAGCCAACATTCTAGCTGGCTATGAGATTGATTGGGCTCGAGTCATGGCAAAACAGATATGTGAGTCCGCTGTCAAGACTAACACTTCACTACCATTCCCTATCTTGATACATCGTTTGTGTAATGAGGCAGGTGTTTATGTTGATCCCTACCATGACCCACATATAGAGGCCCTAAACACAGTGGATCCCAGCCTGATTAAAGCTGAGGAAAACCCAATGGCCCTACAGTGAGCTTCTCCTCCTCCTATGCCAGATCCGTTCTCTCTAGAGCCACAAACTCAAGAGTTGACTCCATCCACCACCAGTTCTACTCCAGTTACATCAGAGCCGCCTCGAGCTATTTATACAGAGGTGATGTCATCCTTCCTTATTCCTGCACCAGCACCTCCCGCTACTCAGGTTGACTCTGTAGACTTTCCTCTTATGTTTTCTTTTGCTTTTCAAGAATTAGTGTGCATGTTAGTGAAGATAGAGCTCCAGCTGAACAGGTTGACGAGCCAGCTCAAACCATGGGTCCATCGAGAGTGATGACCAAGCGGTGAGCCAGAAGAGGACCAGGACTAATGATAAGGTTGCATCACTAAAGGAGCAGATTACTGATGCAGTGGTACAGGAGTCATGAGCTATGATGCCTATACGAAGAGACCGGGAGAAGTAGATAGCACAGGGAGCCGGGAGCTCAGGTACAGCTGTAACCCAGACCACTGAGGAAGAGATCGGACCCCAGGATCCCCAGGACCACTAGGACCAGATAGATGCCAGTGCTTGAGCACCTTATGTTTGATACTTTTGACCTCTGTCCTTACTGATACTTATCGATAATTTGTTCCTTGTTCTAGACAATATTTTTATGTTGGTTTTTGAATACTTTTAAATGTTTTGTTCTGAATGTTGGCTTTAGTGATGTTTTTGATGTTTTATTTTTAAATTGTTGGTTTTTGGTATAT